>OZ038507.1:55363222-55455722 GCA_964036315.1 Acanthosepion esculentum
CGTGCCTTGCCGTCTCCAATGATTTGGGGCATTTTTAAGTTCACACCCACACACTCAGGCATATATGAGATAATAAAGCAGTAATTGCTCTTCCAATCATGTTTTATTAAAACGATTAGACATCTTATATCCATTGCATTTATTCGTTGCCTTTTCTTTATAAATTAACAGAGAATTACTTTTTGTATATGTAGCAGAACTAGAAATATAATAACGTAAAAAAATGTAAAACATAGCTTCTCTGTGTCTTTTCTATAAATACTTTAATGGTAATTGTTCTGATGAATGTTCCTCGATGGCAGCTATACTCCACGAATTTAATCGCATTACTAGATTGTTGGCAAAGTCTCATCATTTTATAGTTGAAATGGTTAGATGTAGCCGTAAGTTCTATGCTCGCAGTTTCTACTCTCGCAATTCTCGCTTGTTGAACTCTCTCCGGGCTTCATGCTTTCGAGCCAAGTTTGATCTTCAAAGATTTAAAGATTTCAATCGTTATATTTTGTCTTTTTAATTCCTGTCCTTTTATTGTTCTATCTCCTTAATAATGTTTTTTTTTCTTCTCATATTCTCTCACATTCGGTAACTCCTTGCGCTTTAGTGGCTTTATTGCCTTGTTTGGGGTCAAATGATTAAAATAAAATCAGAAATTAATGTTATGGGCAATTTTTTGACTCACATGAGTCATTTTCATGGGTGTAAAAAGTATCACACACACATACATTACACACAGACATACACATACACACAGAGATTATATATATATATATACATATACATGTGTGTGTGTGTGTGTGTGTGTGTGTGTGTGTGTGTGTGTGTGTGTGTGTAAAGGAAAAGATGTTTAATAAATTAGAAAAAGGTTTTTGTGACGGGTTTCATCCGTTGGGACTTTATTGGACCCAACGATGTTAACAAACCCTGATGAAGTCCTAACGACGGATGAAACGCGTCACAAAAACATTTTACATTTTGTCATACATACATGTTTTCTTTCAAAACTGTTATTGATATATTAAATTTAATATTAAAAAATTGTATATCATTATCCCATATATATATATATATATATATATATATATATATATGTGTGTGTGTGTGTATGTATGTGTGTGTTTATGTATATGTGTGTGTGTGTGTGAGAGAGACATAGTAAAGACATTTCACACCGTAGTCTTGATAACGTTAGATGCGTCCTTTTAGAGTTTTCAATTAAATGCCAATAAAATGTCGAAAGTCCGAGTTAAAATACATTTTTAAAATTCCCACAATTCTGCTAGATTATATTTGCTGAAAACGTATTAAAAGAAAATAATTTAAATCTGTAGCGTCTCCTCTGCTTCGTGCGCATGTGTAGTCGCATCAACGTAAATATCACTTTAGTCTGAAGGATGAAAAATGCGTTGCAAGGAAACGTTTTCCCCTATAAAATATATTAGACCACCCATAAACCTTTCCTTTTAAAATCAGTTCATGATACAAAATTATGAAGTAATAATAATATCAATTAGATTATTAATTACACATATTTTGATTTGTATTTGTAACACAAGTTATTGCAATAATTATTATTACTCACATTATACAACATGACTTAGATCAGACGCAATAATAAGTTAATAAATGGAAAAGTTTTCAGAATTTGTGAAAAAATGCTGTTCCTGGAGCTCAGAGCAACAGAAAACGACAAAACTGTCAACATATTAAAATTATTAATATGTTATCATCGAAATAAATTCAATAGTTTTAACAATTCATTTATGTTCTTAATGAAATTCAGATGGAAATTCAATGATAGATGTTAAATTATCAAACAACAGACTTTCAGAAGAAAAAACATAATTTTACAATATCAGAATGGCATAAGGCTATCATTGTTCTAGGAGTAAAACCTAGCTTTAATTTAAAACAACCCTTTAATGCAAACATTGCTTTTAGGAAAAAAAAAAAAAGCAATAGTATCCCTGGGGTGACAATTTATACTTACCATATTATAATTTTCAAAGGTGAAGGTCATTAAAAAAAAAAATCAAGCATCGTCTGCTTAGGGAGATTTATAATTATTGAAATAACATAACGTAGGAATGTTTCCTTTTTGCGCGATTAATTACATTTCTTTTCAAATAATACTTTTTTTATTACAGTTATTTCAAAACACGTAACGACGGCAAACCAGCGTGAATCTATGTACTTATTACCATCAAGTCATGTGACATCATTTTCCAGCCATGTAGATTACGCTTTGCAATAAAACATCTACATAGCGTCTTCACCTACCAAGTATTTACCAAACATCCGAGATATTTGTTTATGAAAAAAAATTCTAACGGCGTGTACTGAATTTTATAAAAATATGTATTGAATTATGTATATTAAAATTTATTTCGTAAAGTTGTTATAATCTATATTATGCATGTTCATAATTTTCACACGCATAAAAGTTGAAATATAATATGCAAGTGCCTGTTTACATACGCGGACCGATATAAAAATGTGTATTGAAAACAAATAGTGGATTTCCTATTAAAAAGGGGAGCCTTGGCTCAAGAGCACTTTGTTTAAACTTTAATGAAATGTGACACTTTACTCGGCAGGTGTTCAAGGTACAATATGCTCGGTAGGCCTATCGTGTATCATTTAAGCTGTATCTAGGGAACAAACATACATATATACAAGAATAGTATTATACAGAGAGATCTATTTAAATACAAAAGGAAATATTTTCTTTAACAACCCGTTTGATAAAGTTGCTCAGGGTACGAAACACGTTGGCAAAATGTTTTCCTTTTGTCTTCATTTTTGTCTTCATATACATGTGCACATATGTATATAAATACACATACACTCATGCATACATATACATATACACACATATATACATATACACATATGTGCACACAACCTTATACACATTCATACATATACATACACACACACTATATATATTGTGTGTATTTAGGTAGCATTTTTTCATTCATACATGTTTCATTAAATAATATATATATTTTCTTTCATTGTTTAATGATAATGTTATTAAGCTTATCAGACAATATGAAAAGAGCTTACATAAAATAAATAGACAACGCTTGTCTATATTATTTAATGAAACATGTATATATATATATATATATATATATATATATATATAATATGGAGAAAACAAGTGAAAAGTTGAAAATTAAAAGAAAAAATTGAATGTTTTTTTATGAAAGTATTTATTTATATTTTTTTTAAATATATATATTTGATATTTCAGATCGCCCCGATCTTTCGTCAGAAATTAATTAAATAATATCAAATATATATATATATATATATATAAATATAAATAAATACGTTCACAAAAAAAACATTCAATTTTTTCTTTTAATTTGCAACTTTTCAGTTGTTTTCTCCATATTATATACTATATACACATCAAGAAAGTATACGTGACCTCTCATTATGCTATATATATATATATATATATATATATATATATATATATATATATATATATATATATATATATATATATATATACATATATATATATATATATATATATATATATATATATGTATAGATGTGTGTTTTTACCTCTTATTTTTTACCTTTTAATTATATATATATATATATATATATATATAATTAAAAGGTAAAAAATAAGAGGTAAAAAACACACATCCATACATACATACATTTAACATATAAAAATAGATGGGTTGAATTAAACTAATTTGTACTTTAAAAACTACTGAGGAAGAAAACGTTAGCAATATTATAAAAAAAACACACGGAGTGATTAACGCGTATATATTTATTAAGTCTATATATATGCCTAGGTATTTAAAAATATCAGAAAACTATCAGATTTTGTATATCAGTTATTTAGGAAAATATTTTACCTACATAACCACATACACATATACCAACATATATGAATAAAATCTGCTAACACAAATGATCAAAAATAGATAGAGTACCACATAAACACAGACAATGAAATATATAGGTAATAATAAGAGTCATTCCATTTAAATGTCATGTCCGATGTTATTGATCCAAGATCGAACTGTTATTGGTAACAATACGTTATAAAACCGTGTTTATGGTCTAAAGCGCTTTTTATGTCTACATTTTAGAAATGATCTCACTACGAAAATTCAGCAACTCATCTGGATTTTGACCTTTAATAATAAAAAAATTTTCCCAATACGTAGATCACGCCGATCATATATTCTTACTCTGTCTTGGGCATTGAGTTCTACCTGGATCCTATCCTCTTGGGAATTTATTTATATAAATATATATATATATATATATATATATATTTTATATATATACATATTTGTCGTCCACAGACAGACTGTTTCGCTGTTTCACAGCTCATCAGTGTGGATAGACGTCCGGTTGACTCTAGCTAGGATCGAAACCCGACTGAATTTGCGTCAGTCCGAACTTCTCCCACTAAGCCATTACGGTACGGGATGAAGGTGAATTTTATATATAATATATATATATATTGTATATGTATATATTATATACAAATATATTATATTTATTCAATATGCATATATATTATACATATATATTATATATATTAATATATAATACATATAATATGATATACATATAATATATAGATAATATAAATGTAATATATAATATAAATATAACATAAAATATAATATATATATAATATATAAATATATATAATATAAATATAATATACATATATATATATATATATATATATATATATATATATATATATATATATATATATATATATATATATTCAATATACCTACAACAAATATATATAAATTGGGATAAAGAACAATTAGGAAAAGTTAATAATCTATACCTTTGCCTTTATCCTTCAATTAGTTCGGAATCTATATGCTACTAACATGCATATATATATATATATATATATATATATATATATATATATATATATATATATATATATATATATATATATGGGTCTCTCTCTATCTCTTTCTCTCTCTCTCTCTCTTTCTCTCTTTGTGTTTGCGCCTGCGTAATATTCATGTATATTTTTACCTGACATTTTTATTTGTTAAACGTTATAATGCATCATGGGATGTCTACGTCAAATACGAATTAGACGCTATAAAACCTTTGAATTAATGATAAAAATAATAGTAATAGCACACACATACATACACCTACATGTGCACGCGCACACACACACACAAACATATATATATATATATATATATATATATTATGAGGGTGACTTAATTTTCTTTACAAAAATCTAATATTTGGGTATATTTTTGAAAGTATATCAAGAGAACACTTATATATATATATATATATATATATATATATATATATATATAAGGAGTGTTCTCTTCTCATCCCGCACACACACACACGCACACACACACACACACACACACACACACACACACACACACACACACACACACACACACACACGCGTGCGCACATATATATATATATATATATATATATATATATAGTCAAACCTAATGAGCCAGATAAACCTACCAAGGTTTCACTTAGGCAGATCGTCACGATCGTTTTCGACACGAGTATAGTTACCTATATGTATATATATATATATATATATATATATATATATATATATATATATATATATCGATCCTGGCTTGAAGCAATCGTTGTCTAGCCACACTGAAGAACTGTGATACAGCGAAACAGTCCGTCTATGGTTTACTATATATATATATATATATATATATATATATATATATATATATATATATATATATATATATGAATGAATTATATCATGCTACAGGATTTCTCATATATGAGAGAAACGTAGCTAACCTTTTTCCTCATATATGAAATCTTTGTCGTTTCAATGTAACGTTATATTTTTTTCATTGTTCCCTTATTGAAAATAAAATGCAAATATTTACTGCTGGTGGCTTCGCAAATAAAGACTGAAATAACATTTTAACGGGAAAGACAATATTAAAACAGTACAAGATAACAATGGTGCTGTTTGCCGTTAACTCTCAAACAGGAAATACTCTTTGTTTAAAACAATACCATGGGTTGGCCCAAGCCTTGTCAGTGAAATTGTGAGGGAGTTTTAGAATAGGCCCTGCGACCAGAAATAATGTTTTTCATATTACTTTATGTCTTACTCCAGATCACAAATACGAAACAAAGAAGAAAAATTCATAACAGTTTAGAAAAATTAATAGTTTATCAAATACTTATCAGTTCATTGTAAATTATTCCTCCTATTGAAGCCAAAACAAATAAAAAAAAAATGCGAATAATCACCGTTTTCAAACAGTTTTTAAAAAAAAAATCATTTCACTCCAAGCTAAGGCAATAAAATCACTAAGACGCAAGGGGTTATTTTGTGTTATAGAATATGAGAAAAATACTATTAAGGAGAGAGAACAATAAAAGAACAGGAATTAAAAAGACCGAAAATAACGATTGACATTTAAAATTCTGAAGATCAAAGTTGACTGGGAAGCAAGAAACGGGAAGAGACTTCCACAAGCGAGAAGTGCGATAGAAGAAACTGTTAGCATAATTGTGAAATAACATTTAGTAATTTATTTTTCAAAACTTTTTCCTTATATTGATTAAGCATGCCAGATTACGAATTTAATTTTTTTTTTAGTTTTTAAGAAATCAAGTCGTTTGGGAATTTTTGTTTTGGCTTCCGTCGTGGGACCTATTTACAAAGAACTTACATGGCAAACAATTCCTCTTATTAACTTTTATAAAATTTAATTTAAAAGAAGATTGATATTTGTAATGTGGAATTTTGAATCTATAATCTTAAAAAAAAAAAAACCGTCAACACCTTACCAGTGCTTGTTTAGGTGTTGACGAACGATGAGGAGCATGTAGATCACCACTACTATTTGTTTTAAAAATTAATTTCTGTTATTTTCAACTTAAAGTAAATAATATTTGTTTCAAATCCGATACTTTAAATCAGCGTATATTTCTGAAATAAAATTTTAGAAAAGTGTGACAGATGACTAAAAATGGGCTATTTTAGCCTCCCGCCTCCCGAAAAAGAATCGACTGAATCAATATAATTTCCCTTTGAAATAAACTACAGAGTGTTTTGCTTACTAGAAATAGTAAATTTAATCCGTTAGTTTTCAATTAAAACTAAAATGAAAGCTTCAAGAAGGCTTTTTTTTTTAATTTTAAAAATTCATCGCGAATTAGTGGAGGTTCCCACTTAAAATGTTTACAGTGCCTATTCTAAATTTTCGTTTTCATAGCATCATGTCGGGCACAACATCAGTGTTTATTTTAGAATTATCTATCGGATTCTATTTTAGAGCCACTTTCGTTTTCATTTAAATTTCACGAAAAATGAAAAAAAAAAAAATTCCCAACGAAATAAAGGTAATTTATATATACGGAATAAGACAAGAAAAAGATGTAGTAATTATTTAATATACTATAATAATATATAATATACTATAGTAATATACTAAACAAATAATACCATATAATAACAAAAACAAAACTAAAGGCAATTATTATTTTAACTAATACTATCAGGATCTGCAAACAGTTCGAGCATCGTTCTGAAATGCAGTAAATAAATTTCGGGCATTGGATCGCATAATTTTCTAACAAATGAAATCTAGATGAGATTGTAATGTTTTGTTACCTTGGTGTTTTGTTTTTTTTTTCTTTTAATTTTTAAAAATAATTTCCTCCCATGTAAGGCGGTAATGTTGTCAATTTCAAAGGTTTTCATTTGTACCCACTTCTTAAAATAACGACCAGCACCCATATTTATAATTGTTATTGCAATATTTTGTTAAAGTTGTTAAGCTCAGATATTCAACTTTGCGATAGGGGAATTTCTACGGACATTTTATTTTTGTAGAATTCGCCATGAGCTTACTCAATCATTAACTTAAGAATTAAGATTCATCACTATATTAAACTATGAAATTTTCACGGATTGAAACAAGAACTATAATAATATTCTAAAGATAAAAAAAAAATGAAAAAAATAAAGCAAATTATTATTTAACTAATATTATTTCTGTCTGTAAATAGTTTGAACATTATTCAGAAATGCCGTAAATAAATTTCAGGCATTGGATCGTATAATTTTCTAGCAAAAGAAATCTAGATGAGATTTTAATGTTTTTTTTATTATCTAGATGAGATTGTAATGTTTTTCTACTTATCTACTTCTACTTATGTACATAATTTTCTTTAAAGGGGATTACATATTTTAGAAGAAACATGCGTGTAGATCACATACATTAGCATTGAAAATTGAATACTAAAAAAAAAAAAAAAAAAAAAAAAGGAAAAAAAGGTAAATAACTTTTTTGTTCCTACCTTTTTCTCGGCAGAGTTGTCGCAGTTATCTGCTGTCAATTCATTCGCCTCTAGTCAACAAGATCACGTTGCATTATTTTGCTTGTTTAGGCGCCAACTAGTTCAAATATAAAGCCCCACCTGTTGCCACTAACCATCTTTATTACAAAACAATGTGACACTGTGAAAAACAAGCCTGTTTAATGAATAATGTAGCAGTTCAGGCAGTGTCTATTCTATTGTTTACAGTGGGATCTGCCGGAAATCGTAACCGGGCGTTTATGCTTCTGCAGTGACAAGTGGCTACTTCGGATATACACTGCCAAGGCCGGCGTGTACTACCCACAACCTGGTGAGCGTGGCTGGGGGAAGCCTCACTTGGGTGGGGGTTGGGTGGCGCTTTGAGATCCTCGTTATCTTATCAACATTTTGCTTTTTTTTGTTTTTTTACCTACATTTATATACGTCACAAATTAAGTAAGATAAACACAACTGACTTATTAAAAGGATGAACATTTTTCTTTCCCGATTTTGACGCCATTTTGAGTTCTTTTTTTTCCTCGTCCAAATTCGCGAATTTGTTTTACTCATGCTAAGTCTCGAAAAAAAAAGCACGATATAAAATTCACCATTTGAATGTGTTAAAATTATTCAACTTCTTAAGCAAAAACATCCTCAAGTTGATGTTAAAAATTTCAGTAAAACATTATTGATTTATTTAAGATGGAATGAAAGGTATTTAGATAGATTGTATTTAATTCTTTTTTTCTAGTTGGATTGTTCACTTATATTGCATATGATCCATTGTTGTACATAATTAAGGTTACAATAAAATTGGTATTTTATATGAATACTGCTTTATGAAAACTGAGATGTAGTAAGAGTTGGGGACTGTATCATAGTTTGGGATTCCATATTATAGATTCGGAAGGGGACACGAGACCCTTGCACTAGCCCTTGACTCATGGGTTCTGGTGGTGTTAGGGGAAAAATCAAATAGCAGAAATTAATGTTAAAAATCAGAATCGTTTCTGCGAGACACCTCAACTTGATTCACTGACGTTCTATAAAAAGAAGCTTCCCATCGGTCCACACCTCGAGGGATTTCCAACGCTGGGACAGTACTTCTCTCATTGTACACTGCGTTTGCAGGGAAAGGCCAATTTTTGTCTCTTTCCTATATATACGCGTATTATTATTCTATAGTAAACCGACCTTGTGTCACTTGATTTGAACTATATAAACTATATAAATCCCGCAACTGGGATAGACAAAGATGTCTTCCAAAAGCTAAGCAGAGTATTAAGAAACAACAGCAACAACAACAAAAAACTTCGTTAGAAACAAAGAAAACAGAGTACTAAATTGTGACGTGATATCTGCCCTCCTATATGGCAGTGAAAGATGAAGACACTCCAAGAAGTACCTGACTCCTCCTGTCTATCAGCTTTACAAGAGCCAGATCAGACCAGAAATGGGATACGGTTGTCATATTTAACCTCACTCTCCAGCCTGGATAGAGTCCAAAAGCGTCTCCGAGCCCCTGTGGGTGATGAATTATTCTCCACTCTTCAATCTTTCTCCCACAGACGGGGGGTTGTGGCAGGCCTCTCGCTGCTCTACCACAACTTCCACGTAAGGTGATCGGACGAACTACATTCCCTGGTCCCGCCTAGTCAAACAATCACGGCAAGAACACTACATGCCACTTACATAGTAGAAAACCACCCACATTTCCCCCGTATTCCATCGGTGAGAAGCAATTCCACTCGAGCAGCTTCTTCTCGCGAACCTCTGCCCTGTGGAACCGACTCCCAACAGAATGTTTCCCTGATCGCTACAATCTTAACCTGTTCATGTCTGGGGTTAACCATTATCTTCCGCCCCCCTATACACACAAATGGCCTCCAAACGTAACCCTCTATCTCGAGTGTCTCTCGGACCTTGTAAATAGTGAACCTCGCTTTCAAAAAAGATAAAGAAAAAAGAAAGACACTTGAAGCAACAGAAATGTGATCCTACAGAAGGATACTGAGAATGCAATTGACCGAACATGTGAGCAACGACGAGATTTTAGAGAAAATAGAAATGAAAAGGAAACATACTTAACATCAAGAAGAGACGGTTGAAATTTTTAAGGCACATGATAAGGAAAGGGGGCTTGGAAAATTCGATACTCAGAGGACATATTGAAGGCATGAGTGGGAGAGAGAGAGAGGGGGGAGCAGCACATCATAACCTACCTAAAAAGCTTCTGTAAATGGATGACAGAATAGTGTTTACGAAAGATAACAAAAAGACAAAATTTCTTAAGAGCTCCAATGACAGGAAATTGTGGAGAGCCATGATCGCTAACGTACTGAAAGCCTTAGCACATAGAAAAAGAAATGAAGCAAATTTTTATTTATTTTTCATTTTATTTATTCCGTTTATTTATTCCGTTTATTTATTTTGATTTTATTTTAATTGTTTGTTTAACGGCATCTCGTTTGGGTCAGTTAATGCTGAAATGTAATTTTCTTGGCAGCTTTAAAGTAATAAAAATATGATATATGTTATTCTGCTTCCACGCTTAAATAGATGGTAGATGATACTCAGCTTTTGTGTATATACATATTTGTGTGGACATGCTTACTAGAGGCGGTGATGCGTGTGTTTTATGTTGTAGTTCAAGTTATATTTTGGAATACAGTTTGATTTAAGAAACTGTCGGATATAAAGAATAATGTCCTTAAATAGTTCTTTCATGTTGGTTGGTTGGTTAATTGATTTTGTTTAGCAGCATATCAACACGTCTATGGGTTATTTCATGGATTCAACTAAATATATTTTGAAAGCAATTGTATGTCCTCAACTGCAGATAAAATGTATTGTTGGTCATTTTTCTATAAATATGTATTCTTGGTCCTTTTTATATAAAAATGTATTGCTGGTATTTTTACTATAAAAATGTATTTTTATACTTTCATAGTGTTTTATTTGGGGGTTCACTATTTGCCCATAGCTGGGACCCTAAAAGGTGCTACCACCCCGAGTCAGGGTGGACCAGTGGACAACAGCAATTAAGAGGCGGTTCCACACTCCTCAAAACCTCTAATCTTACGATCAGAGGCCTTGTTGCCGGATGTAGTTAATTGTCATACCCAGGACTATATTAATTTTGAAGAAAAGTCAGGGGGTAGCGTTTTTTGTTGTTTTACTTTAATAGAACGCCTGTACACTATTTACATTATTCGGACTATTGTCCTCGTCTTTGTTGCCATATTTATCACAACGTTTTGGCCGTTGTACGCTCCGGCCTTCACCAGGTGGCTGGAATGTCGAACTGAACCCTTTATTTTGCTGGCTGGAGTAGACTGTTTTAGTTCCACGTGCTATGTCTAATGGATGTCAGTTTTTCAGTTATCTCCTGTTAATTCACCGCTCCAAGTTTTCCAATGCCTTAACCAGGTATTGAACTCACAACTCTTTGGATCCTGTCACTGGATCTAACCAACGCCTTTATCCACTGTGCCGTGTCCTTAAGGACCATGTGCCCTTAAGGACACATAGCACAGTGGAGAGCTGAATTAACAGGAGATAACTGATAACTTTTAAGTAATTATTATCTATAGTTATTAATTGATACTAGTCATTGGAGTGAGACGAATGTAATTTTTTATTCATCAGTTTAACATTTTTCTTTGTTCTCCAATGACAAGCATTATTTTCAATTAAATTTTCTGTCGTATTAGGTTACCTTATTGAACCGCCAACAACTCTAGCCATATCAGTGTTTCTTTACATTTTGGTAGGATGCGTAGGAACCGTACCCGTCATTATTTGATACTCATTTCAGTTAATTACGATACATCAGTTAATTATTTATGATAATAATATGAAATTAAAAAAAAACCCAAAAAAAACAAAACTCTGTTGTGAATTTAATTATGCGTTGTTTCATTGAACAAGAATTCTAGCCTCATTACCAAACCTGTAACTCTTTACTTGCACTAATAATTCAATCGACAGCGCTTCCTCAGTTGCCTTTTAAGTATAAGTGTTTTGTTGTATACGAGGGACAATAAGCAGTCGTTTAATTTGGACTTCTATTTCACTTAACAACAGTGACAACTTGTGAAACAGGAAAGGGAAAAATTAGAAAAGGATACGTGATAACAAGTGCATCATTTTTAATCCACATCCTTCTTTTTTACTATTGTTAATCCAATAGAAAGGCCAAGAGCCACTTAAGGTAGAGCGATATTGAATGAGTTTGTTGTGAAGCCTCTAAGACACAAGGGGTCACTGAGTGTGACAGAATACGAGAAACAAAACTTTATTAAGGATTGACTACAATAAAAGAACAGGAATGAAGAAGAGAGAAAATAACGATTGACATTGCATTCACGAAAACGAAAATAGTTCATAAAAGTTTCTAAAAGTTAATTGGGAGATCAAGTTTGCTATGCCAGTTCATTGTAAATGGATCCCCCTCCCACGGAAGCCCCCCAAAAATGTGCATAATCACCATTTCCAAACAGTTTTTAAAAATGATTTCACTCAGGCAAGAAAATAAAGCCACTAAGATGCAAGGGGGGAATTGCTGTAGAGAATATTAGAAATTTGAATTTTTGAAGATCAAAGTTGTTTGGAAAGCCGGAACAGAGTTCCACAAGCGAGAAGTGCGAAAGAAGAAACTGTTTATGTTTGCATCTAACCATTTCAACTGTGTTTTGTCTACAAATATTTTCATGGAAACTGCTCTGACGAGGTTTTTCCCCTGGTGCCCCGATTACATGAATTTGAGCGTGCTACTAGATTGGCATCTAGGTCCCAGCCTTTTTACTGTTGAAATAGCTAAATGTAACCGCATTTTCTATTCCAACAGTTTCTTTTCTCGCACTTCCCACCTGTAAAAACCCCTTCTGTTTCTTTGCTTCCCAGATAAGGACAATCTTCAAAAATTTAAATACAACTTCAATGGACATCTTCTGTCTTCTTGAAGTCCTTTCACTTTTTGTCCTTTCCTCAATCCTCCCTATTCTCAGTCTTCTCTTTCACTTACACGCTCTGTAAAGCCCTGCATGTTAGTAGCATTACTGCCTTGCTTGGGGGGTAAAATTATAAAAAAAGAAAAAGCTCGCCACGATTACTGATCCAAACATACCACGGTATTCCACCGCAGTAGTGTGTTCTAGTTCCACGCGCCATGCCTCTTCCGGATGTCTCAGTTATCTCTCTTTTAACTCAACTCTCCAACTTCGTGTTCAACTATGCTGTAGCCAGTTATTGAAATTACAACTCTTTGGGTCAAGTTACTGGATTCAAACAACGGTTTTATCCACTTCCCTTGGGGAAAACCGTCTGAACAATGTAAATAGTGTAAATAATTACAATAATTCATCTCTGAATTATAGACAGATATCACAGTATTCCTTACACCAAAACAGCAAATTCTTACTTAGCATTTTTACTACAGATGTTCTCTGAGAGGAAAAAAAAATGTTCCCAGAGATAAAAATGTTCCCTGAGAGAAAAACTTTTTCATTGAGATAAAAATGTTCCTTGAAATATTAAATGTTTCCTGAAAGAAAAAAATGTTCCCTAAGAGAAAAATGTTCCCTGAAAGAAAAAAATGTCCCCTGAGATAAAAATGTTCCTTGAGATAATATATGTTCCCTTAAAGAAAAAAAAGTTTCCTGTAGAAAAAAAAAAGTTCCCTGAGAGAGAAAAATGTTCACTGCATAAAAAAGAGGCGCATTCATATCATTTCCAAAGGAATTTGCGCGTAAGTGAATATAATGAACCCGACTGGAACTGGAACTTGGCTATCCGAACTCCAATTTTGTGACGTTCTCCATTAAATCCCCCGAATCTCCATGCTTACACGCAGCACCTGGTTTTCCCAAGCGGTCATCTATTTAACTACTGATTAGTCCCTACGTTGGTTGACGTCGGTGATCAGGAATCCGTGTTCCAGCGTAATATTACCGCAAGCCGTAGATTATTTACACGCCTCCACGCGGTACCTGGATGGTTCACAAAGTCGTTTTTAAGGTCGTTTTCATTTTTAATCTAAAAGTTGCTCTCTCCCCACGGTCATGCTGGCTTCGGTATTCCACTGACCCACCCTCTTTGGTGCAATGAGGAAGGTCCTGCAACAAAGTTATAATTACCTTAATCGGGCTTTCCTTAGTTCACAGAACAGGAGAACACATATTACGCTTTGATCCCGCGCAGAAGACCAAACAAAGGAACGCAGATCCGCTTTTTAATCATACCCTAACGATGAATTGATTCGACATTAGGTCG
The DNA here is from genome assembly GCA_964036315.1 of Acanthosepion esculentum. NCBI lineage: Eukaryota > Metazoa > Mollusca > Cephalopoda > Sepiida > Sepiidae > Acanthosepion > Acanthosepion esculentum. The sequence goes on from OZ038507.1 coordinate 55,377,851, forward strand.
GTTTAATGTGGGGTTCCTTTACGCGTACGTATGGACCAGGGACAAAAATTGCTGAATCACCGCGACCACTGTCCCGTGACTCTGGCCTCTGTATCCAATAACTCACCCCCTTTTTTTAGTACAATGAGGGTGGTATTGCTGTAGTGTTATTATACCCGGGAGCCCCTGCTGTTTGCCCCAGGGTTCTTGATAAGATCCAGAGACGGATATGCAATGTAATTGGCCCTGATCTGATCTTCCTCGGCCTCATGAATTTAAACGTCCCACGAGGCTGGCATCCCGTTCCCACCGTTGAAACTGTTAGATGTAGACGTCTCCTCTACTCCAATAGCTTCATGTCTCGCACATCTCGCCTGTGGAACTCCCTTCCTTATTCCTAATTCCCTGACAAATACAATCTCCAACTATTTAAGTGTAACGTCAATCGACATCTCCAGTTGCTTTTATCTATCCACTTCCCTTCTCCACGTCCTTTCACCTTTCATTCCTATCTGCTCTCGCTCCAAATCTTCTGTAACCCCCTTGACTTGATCGATCCACTATCTTTCTCCACATCCTCTCCTTTACCACTCCTATCTGCTCTTCCTCCAAACCTTCTGTAACCCCTTGCGTGCTAGTGGCTTCATCAGCCTACAACAACCTATCAAAAACTAGCAAACTTTGATTACCTTCCCAGACCAAAATAAATTATTAAATAAAAGATCCGAGCTAATCTCAAAATGCAGACATGAAAACAAATTTTTACTACGTAACTTAAAATCGAAAAATAAATAAATACATTTAAATTCATGGGGCCTAGGAACCAGCGAAAGCAGCTCCTCGGAGCAGTTACCGTGAAAGTATTTGTAAAAAAGACAGAGCGTGGCAACGTCGCGTCTATGAGAGAGCGACTGCAGGCGAGATGACAGATCAGGGCTAATTACATTGCATATTCTTTGAATTGCAGCTTACTAGCGTATTAACAAACATAGGGAATATGTTTTTCAATATATTAGATAAGCACTCCCCTAATACGTCCGGATTACATAAACTATTTAACCGAAATACGGCCAAATTAAGTTATAGCTGCACAAGCAGTATGGGCAACATCATAAAAAAGAATGAATAGCAGAAATTTAAAGCTACAAAATGACGTGAAAGGCGAGAATAGGATCTTATGCAATTGCAGGATAAAAAAAATAACTGCCCTTTAAATGGATTATGCCGTACTGATCAGGTTGTGTATTGTGCCGTAGTGGAAGGTGAAAATAGTAGCACAAAAATATACATCGGGTGTACTGAGGGCAGGTTCAAGAGGTGGTGGTATTATCACACCTTATTCTACTATTGGAGAATTAGGGAGAGACATAGCAAAAGTGCAAGTATTAAATGGAGCATTTTAAGAAATTTAAAGACTAACATAATAGTCGAGAATACGTGTAGGCTATGCCAGGAAGAGAAACTGGGTGCAGCAACATATAAAAACAGCAATGAATTGCTGAACGGGAGGTCAGAGGTCATGACCAAATGCAGACATTTTAAGAAGTTCAGCTTGGGATTATTTCAACCTGGTTAAATTTGTTTCCCTACTTCCGGTTCCCACCACTACTTCCGGTTTTGAAAGTGTTTAAGTTGTGGATCTCCGTGTAGTTGATTTGCTGAACAAACCACCTGAAGATACCGTAGAGGTCGAAACCACGGTATATATATATATATATATATATATATATATATATATATATATATATATATATATATATATATATTATAATTTTATCATATAGACAAAACCATTTTACTCACAACAAAGATGCAACTTGGTTTCAGTGCATTTTAACTGAACTGCTGTCAACAACAACTATCGTTTCACTTAGATACTCTATGTATATTTTGTTAAGTACATTTTTCTTCTCAAAAAATGGAAAAAAGGAAGTGATGTTTTACATCCGGGCTTGCCTACAAACAGGATCGTTCATAACCATTTCCGACCCTCACCCGTAGATGTGCAGTTAAAATGCACTGAAACCAAGTTGCATCTTTGTTGTGAGTAAAATGGTTTTGTCTATATGATAAAATTATAATAAATAAATAATTATCGCTCTACTACCTGTATCGAGCTCTTTTTTTGAATGAATGCTGTGAACGTTAGAATTTATATATTTTATATATTACTCATCGCATCGGGTATATATATATATATATATATATATATATATGTGTGTGTGTGTGTGTGTGTGTGTGTGTGCGTGTGTGTGTGTGTGTGTTTCAATATTTGAAAAATGAGTTATACGATTTTTTTCTTGAGAAACTTGAGATTTTGAACAGTAATCTAAGTTGCTAAAATCTTTTATACTTAGTTTTCACAAATAGAAAGGGAAATATTTCAATGTAACTAAACATAGGCATTCATAGCTGAGATAAGAATGATCTTGAACCGAAAAACAAATATTCTCTACCAAGTAATACACAAAAAAGCACTTAAGACAAACCTTAAACAAAAATTGAAATCAAAGCAGTGATGGAACGTTCCCTAAATTCATCATAAAAATTCAAGGTGGGCATCTAGTAAATGCTAAACACTTAAGATACCTCAGTGTATTGATCAGTTTCAACAAATTTAGTACAGAAAAGGAATTAGAATAGGCTTCGCCAGATGTAATTTCGCTCACCACCGCAAATTGTTACAGAATCAAAGCATCAACCTGAAAACCTGAAGATAATAATGATTTACTGATAAAAGCTCTGGTGGACCTGGGAATAACATCAATTAAGTGGTGCTTCCACGCTCCTCAAAACTTCCAATCTTCTGATCAATCTTGCTGACGGACGCAGTTTATCGTCATACCAAGAACTCCGTTAAGTGAGGACTAACTATAACTTGTAAAAATATAGAATGTATGGTTGTCAGCAAGAGGAACAGCCCAAGATACAAACTACGAATCGGAATTGTCGACATCAAGCAAGTCCGCAAATTTAAATATCTTGGAAGCGTTTTAAAAGAAGATAAAAAAAAAAAAAAGTGACACCGCAATGGCGAAAGATATCTTTTAAAATCTAAGTATTGAGAAAGCTGATGCGGTGTCTACAAAAAAACAGATATTTCTTTTTACTTCTTTTTTTGTAGACACTGCATTATGTTTACTTTAAAACATAATTAATTAAAAGAAAATTCATAATTATATATCTATTAAAAATCAAAAATTCATAATTATATGTCTATTAAAAATCAAAAATTCATAATTATATATCTATTAAAAATTAAAAATTAATAAATATATATCTATTAAAAATCAAAAATGCATAATTATATATCTATTAAAAATCAAAAATTCATAATTATATATCTATTAAAAATCAAAAATTCATAATTATATATCTATTAAAAATAAAAATTTAATAAATATATATCTATTAAAAATCAAAAATGCATAATTATATATCGATTAAAAATCAAAAATTCATAATTATATATCTATTAAAATTCAAAAATAAGAAAGTAAAAAATGCGTAATTAAATTCCTAAATTTTAAATTTTAATTTTAACAACACCGTATTTAGTATAGTAATAAATATAATAAACATAGTATTTAGATCCTTATAAATAAAAATATAAATATATAAAATATGACTTAATCATATTTGAACCCCCTTTTAAGACAATCCCAATGTATTTTATAAAAAATAAAAAATAAATAAAAAATAAATAAAAATACCAATATATTGTAGTGTTTCTTATGTATGCCCGTAAAAAAACAAAAACAGACACGTCCTCATATAAGGAAGCCAGTATCGACGGGCTGAAATTACAAACCCACGCCTATTCCTTAACTTATATTTACACTTTGCCATCTTAAATTAGACTTGTATCCTGATTCGTCAGAAAAAAATTTAAAATTTTGTAATCCCTTTCCCCCTCCAACTTAAACTATATAATACTATTTAGAGTTAAAAAAAAGAAGGAAATAATAGTTTTCAAAAGTTATTCAACATCGCTTGTGAATCGAACAACATGTTTAATTTTAGGTTTAATTTAAAGTTAATTTGTTTAATTCAGAAACATGGTAATTTCTGTGTAGCGATGAATACATATTTTTAAATAATAATATTATAATATTATGCTCTACTGTGTATTGAGCACTGGTTTTAAAAATAAATGCTAAAGAACTGTGGATTATAAATCTGACTGTTCTTTCCTTTTGTTTTGATGTATACATATATATATATATGTATATATATATATATATATATATATATATATATATATATATATATATATATATATATTGATATAATATCTAGATAAAATGAATGAAACAAAATTGGGTGTTTTTTTTATGAAAGTATTTATTTCTGTGTTTAAAAAAACACCCAATTTTGTTTCATTCATTTTATCTAGATATTATATACATATCAAGAAAGTATACCTGGCCTCTCATTATGCTATATATTTGATATATATATATATATATATATATTATATCATATCATTATATATATATATACATCATTATATATATATATATATATATATATATATATATATATATATATATATATATATATATATATATATATATAAAGAAATATAGTCTTAAAGTGTGCTATATTTATGGGATAAAGTGCTCAATATCAGAGATAGAGCGTGTGTAAATATAAATATTTTATTATATATATATATATATATATATATATATACCATAATGAGAAGCCACGTATACTTTCTTAATATGTATATATAGAAAAAAAACAACTAAAAAGTTGTAAATTAAAGAAAATATAATGTTTTTTTATGAAAGTATTTATTTATATTTTGTTGTATATATGTATCTAAAAATATTATTACACTTAGATTTCCGTTAAAAATATTCGAACCCAGTTGCATTCCATATCACGTGACGTCCGCCGTCTTACGACGGACGCTACTTGTAAACAAACCTCTAAAAACAGTTATTTCTGATGAAAGATCGAGGTCGGTCTGAAATATCAAATTACATATATATAAATATAAAAATATAAATATATATATATATATGTATGTATGTATATGTTTCAATATTTGAAAAGTGAATTATATGATTTTTTTCATAAGAAATTTGAGATTCTGACCAGTATTCTAAGTTGTTAATATCTTTTATACGTAGGTTTAACAAATAGAAAGGGAAAACATTTCAATGTAACTAACCATAGCCATTCATAGTTAGGATAAGAATGATATTGAACAAAGCCTACTTCAAGAAGAAGTAGAAGCAAGACGATCACTTAACAGACAAAGGTATCTGAATGTCTCACATGAAAGGCTTGAACAAATGAGACTGCAATCTAAAAAATGTACGAATAAAAGAACTAATTATTTCAACGATTCATTTTGCTTTTATACGCAGGTTTAACAAATAGAAAAGGAAAACATTTCAATGTAACTAAACATAGGCATTCATAGTTCGGATAAGAATGATCTTGAACAAAGCCTACTTCAAGAAGAAGTAGAAGCAAGACGATCACTTAACAGACAAAGGTATCTGAATGTCTCACATGAAAGGCTTGAACAAATAAGACTGCAATCTAAAAAATGTACGAATAAAAGAACTAATTATTTCAACGATTCATTTTGCTTTTATACGGAGGTTTAACAAATAGAAAAGGAAAACATTTCAATGTAACTAAACATAGACATTCATAGTTAGGATAAGAATGATATTGAACAAAGCCTACTTCAAGAAGAAGTAGAAGCAAGACGATCACTTAACAGACAAAGGTATCTGAATGTCTCACATGAAAGGCTTGAACAAATAAGACTGCAATCTAAAAAATGTACGAATAAAAGAACTAATTATTTCAACGATTCATTTTGCTTTTATACGCAGGTTTAACAAATAGAAAAGGAAAACATTTCAATGTAACTAAACATAGACATTCATAGTTCGGATAAGAATGATCTTGAGCAGAAAAACAATCATTCTCTACCAAGTGTTACAAGAAATAGGACTCCAAGACAAATCTTTCGAAAACAGAAACTATGATCTGGAATTGGAATGAAAGCCGTGGAGAGCCGTACCCGTATGCCATCATAAAAAAATCAGGATATGAATCTAGTATATCCTAAAACACTTAAAATACCTCGGTGTATAGATCAGTTTTAACAAATTTAATACAGGAGAAAAACAAATCGAACATTGAATAGGCTACGCCAGAGACATATACGCCCACAACCGCAAATTATTACAAAACTAAAACATTAAACTGAATAACTCAAGTCACGTTCTTAAGAACTTGACTTGAGTTATAATAGCCTCGTCAGATCGAGACTTTGTGTCAGGCATAGCGTCAAACCCGTTCAGAAATATCTAAACTGTCAACTGTTTACAGCCGCTTGGTCAGATCAATGGTTATAAATGGCTTTGAACCAATGAATCAAGTAGGTCTTGGCGAAGACCACACTTCTTCGAACCTTGTGAACTGGCGCTACGTAATCACAAAGAACAGAAAGGACATCACTTAAGGACTTCCAACAGTAGCAAAAGCTAAAAAGGTTTTCATATGTAACTCGAAGAGAAAATAATGTCAATAATTAAGATGTTGATGTTCCACACTACTTCAAAAAATGGTTAGGAGGCAGACCCCAATAAATACTGGAAAGAGCGATAACAGCTACTAGATTCTTTGCTAAAAATTGTTTTAAGAGAAAGATGTTACCAATTTCGACCAAATGTTTCCTTATAAGGAAACGGCTAATATTGTCATTACCATTACCAAACTAGTAGAATTGGCAGAATTCTTGAATACAGTATAAATTTATTTATTTTCTAATTCTTTCGGTTCAATTTTGCGTCCCCACCATTTTTGTGTCTTTCATTTCCTTAAGCCGCACGAACGTCATTAGTGGAGGTGCTTCAGATTTAGTCAAATTTGATTATAGATGTCTATGTGATACGGAAATCCGAAGGGACACGTAGAAAAATGAAAGGTGTTCCCACACACAAAAAAGTTAAGCAAAGTATTAAGAAACAGGAAAAATTGCAATAAAACAAAGAATAGAGTGCTCAACAGTGATGCAATATCAATCTTCCGATATGGCAGTGAATGCTGGACAATTTCTCCACAGGAGATGTTGTTCTACAGAAGGATAATGAGAATGGGCAGAGCATGTAAACAACGAAGAAAAATGAAAACAAAAAGAACAGAGACAGTTGAAATTTCTGGGATACATAATGAGGAAAAAAGGTTTGGAGAATTTGACACTCACAAAATACATTGAAGGCATGAATAGAAGAGCGAAACAGCAATTTGGCTAACAAGCTTGTAAAATGGATGGCAGAACATGAAGAGGAAGCGAAGTTGTGGAGAGTCGGGGTCTCCCACGTTCTAAAGGGACACGGTATATAAAAGATTAAACTTTGAAATGGTGATTTTTTAAGCGTAGCTTATATGTGGCACAGGACTAAAAGAACGTGGAGAGGGAGGGAAGCTGTGGAGAGTCATGTTCCCTCATGTTCTAAAGGGACACGATATATAAAAGATGGAACTTTTAAAAGTGATTTTCTAAGCGCAGCTTAGATGTGGCATAAGACTGAAAGTAAGGGGCACCCAGTGACGTTCACACTCAATCCACATTTGCAATTGTTTTCTGGAGGCAATCTGGTTAACCATTACACCACGTCAAGGTGTCTAGATGAAATTTTAAAGGAGTTGCTTATAAAAAAAAAAGATCGTGTTAAATGAAATTGATTGTACCATACGGATAAATTCTCGCCACTCTCTTAATATGAAGTGTTTCCCAAAATTTCAAGAAATCTGAACATGGAAAAAAAATTTCAAGAAATCTGAACATGGAAAAAAAAAATTACTTACTCTGAAGCTTCTTTCTTCAGTGTTCTTCGAAGTTGTTCCCTTGAGTCGGTGGCAGCGATCTCCGAAAGAGTGGTGGGGGGAAGTTCGCTAGCAGCAGATACACTGAAAATGCGCGGAAAAGACAATTGACTGAAGCAGAAGATAATCAGTCACAATCACAATAAGCAATATGAAGATATAACCGCTGATCATATATTTCCGGAGAGATTAAAGTCGAGCCTTCTTAAAGACCAACTGTGCAAATGCAATATGAACACTGCTAGAAGCAATGACATTAATAGCATCTGAAGCTGCATTTTTTGAGAGAGGCCATGGTTTATGCGCAGATTCAGGGTGGAGTCCCAAATCCCCGCCCACTGTATGGCAAAGCATAATCAATTTCTTTTTTCAATATCTAAATTATATATATATATATATATATATATATATATATATATATATATATATATATATATTTTAAACATGTTGTGTTGAATGTTAAAGACAACATCGCCCTGCATGTTTAAAAGAAAAGTTGCTGCCAAATTACACACACATATATATATATATATATACCTGCCATGGGATTTTTAGTAACAAAGTTTACCAATAAAAGAAAAAAAACAGTAAATTTTGAGTAATTGATTCTTTTTAGTATGTTTTAGGTGACGCTTTAAAATATTGGATGATAAATTCTCTCTTTATCTCTATCTCTCTCTGTCTCTCTGCCTCTATCTCTCTCTCTCTCTTTCTATATATATATATATATATATATATATATATATATATATATATATATATATTGATAATATTAGTGGTCATTGTATATATATATATATATATATATATATATATATATATATATATATATATATATATATATAAATATTATATATATTTATATAAATAAATTCCCAAGAGGATAGAATCCAGGTAGAACTAAATGTCCAGGACAGAGTTAGAATATAATGTAAAAGGCTCAAACACTAATATTCCATGGTTATAATTTATTACATTGGAATCGTAATTACGATCCAATTCATCAGACCTACAAATTTAAAAAGAAATATGTATATCTTGTGAAATGGATTAAATCTGACAATTATTTAATATATTTTCATTTTATATATTATTTTTAATAGATAGAATTTATTTAAGTAGATGCCATGTTTTTTGAAAACAGTATTAATTATATTTACCGGCCTGAATGTTCGAGAAATTTCGTAGAAAATATCCAACCTGTGTTCTATACGGAAACGTCACTTGATCTGACGTGCTATACCACCGAGCCACAGAGAAAGAATCTGGTTAGCAAAGTCCAAATTACTGCTTAGGACACAGCTTCGATTCGATATATATATATATATATATATATATATATATATATATATATATATATATATATATATATATATATGCCGTATGTAACAGAAAAATTGTCCAAATAGTGTGACAGCATAACTGTCCATCACACAGCATGTTTAATATCTAAAAAACACTAAACTTTTTTCCGGGGTTTCAGATAAGATGTTTAGCCATCTTGACACAATTTGTCGTAAGAATCGCTGAAAAACCTTTTGAGATATACAGCGAGAAAGAGAACACGTTATAAAAAACATTTTGTGTCAGCCCCACTGTTTTCCCAACTGAGCAATGACGAGAGGAAATAAATCATTCAGGCCTTCAGTAATCGTATAAACATTCAGGCTCTGGCTTCCATCGTCAAAGTCCATTCGAGAACCATCAAGAGAACGGTGAATAAGTTTAAAAAAGAGGGAACTGTAGGGAGAAAAACTAGATCAGGAGGTCACAACAGCAAGAGTGGTCATCATCTCAACTTAAAGCTAAAGAGATCAATTAGAAATGATCCAACTGAATCCATAAGATGTTTGGCACTTGAGAATGGAGTTTCAGCTATGGCAGTCCAAAGAGCAATGCAAAAAAGATTTGAGATTTAAATCATACGTGAAACCTCAGAAGGTCCTCACACTGCACCTTGTTATTCCAGAACAGAAAATTAGAAGGTTAGAGAGGGGAGAAGATCATCTTGAATAAGTTGGAAAATGATCCCGGAATAATATATATATATATATATATATATATATATATATATATATATATATATTGGAACTTTATTTCAAACCTTCATGAGCTTCCGATCCTTAGCTATGATAAATTAATGATGAACATGTCATTTTCGTTTATGGTCGATTTCATGACGATTCTTCTGTTAATTTTGGAGAGTAATTATATATTCTTATTGCTCAAAGTAGAGTCCAGCAGTGTTATAAAAAACCCGAAGAATTCCAGTAACATATCTTTAATCATTTCTAAGATGGAACGGTTCAAAGCTTAATCTAACAATTGGACAATTTTGCTGTTACGCTCGGTATATATCAGCTAAGTGACAAGGGCACCTCCTGGCGGTGTAGTGGCTAGCAAGCTCGTCTTGGCTAAATCAGTTACGATTGAATACTGAGTTCGATCCTCACTGGGTGCCCCATACTTTCGGCCTTGTGCCACGTCTTAGAAAATCATTTTAGCTATGTTATTTTTGTATTAATTACACACACACACACACACATACATACACACATATATATTCAAACGTTTTATAAATATAGCATGCCGTAAAATTATATTTGATCTTGTTGGCTGCGATGATCAAATATAATTTTAAGGTATGCTATTTTTATAAAGCGTTTCCGGGTTCATTTAAGAGTATTGATTGATAGTAAACAGTTTTCATTTAAAATGAATTTCATTATTGGTGCCCAGGGAAATATGGCTCAGTCTTCCGTGAAAGCAGGATTGGATACCATTATTGGTACTAAGATCCCGTTCATGAATATCAAATATCAAAATCCCCAAAGCAACTCATTAGAACAACAACAACAACAACAACAGTAATAATAATAATAATAATAATAATAATAATAATAAAAGAAAATATTATTTGATTTACTTTTTACGTTCGGCTGAGTTTTGTGGATAAATCAATCTAAAAAGCCCAAATTTTATACGGTGATAATGGTTAACCAGTCTAACATTTCTAACCACTGCCCCCATGTCGAGGCTCTTGGGTTAGGTTACATTGGTTTGTTTTTCAATATGTCAACCTTTTTGGGGTTATTTAATGTTGAACTTGATGCACCCAGTGAGGATCGAACTCATTACTCATCAGTAATGATGAACATGCCAATCTTTATCCAACACCCACGCGAATCACACACACACACACACACACACACACACACACACACACACACACACACACACACACACACACACACACAATGAAAACTGTTTTTGTAAAAATTCATTATTCATTTTTTTTTTACCTGGGCCTTATTTCTTTTTACTATAAACGTTATTTTTAGCGGGTGATGGAAAATACATATGTAGTAATATGTAAAAGACTGCCTAATTAGCATAGTTCAAGCCTATATAAATGCCCAAGCAGTAAGGGCAGACTATCTCTCGGTATACAAGATAAAATACGATAAAATTCCGCTTCATAACAAGATACAGTTTCAAAGCCTGTCTGAAGCACATTCGTATTCTAGTAGGACTTAATATATCCCGGTTATTAATTTCATTGTTTAAAAATAACAAAAAAAAAGAACACGTCTTGCAACTCAAAAACATGTACGCACAAAAAAAGAACGTTTATAGTAATAAAGATATAATGTCGGATAAAGATAATCCATTCCAATACTACTTTGAAAACAGTAAGAGAATTAATTCAAATCAAACTATTCAGCCATTACCACAACAATCAATTTATAGGTGTTAATTGAAATGCTCAATAATTACCTCATGTCACCGATCGAAAATTGGTTTGGTGACGGTGAATTCATGTTTCAGGACGATTAATAGGAATACATAGGTTCGCCTACTTACATTATTTACATTATTCGGACTGTTACCCTCATCTTCATTGCCATATTCACAACGTTTCGGCCGTTGTACGCTCCGGCTTTCTTCAGGTGATTAGAATTTCGAACCAAACCGTTTATTTCGTAAACCGGTGTAGATTGTTTTAGTTCCATGTGCCATGTCTCTTTCGGATGTCTCATTTATTTCCCTTTACCTCAACTATCCAAGTTTTTGGTTCACCACTGCTGTGGCCTGGTATTGAACTTACAACTCTTTGGGTCAAGTCACTGGATCTAACCAACGTCTTTATCCACTGGGCCATGTATCCTTGAGGAAACGTTGTGAATATGGCATTGAAAATGAGGATAACAGTCCGAATAATGAAAATAATGCAAATAATCCTAATACATCATCTCAGAGATATAGACAGATATAGGTTCGCCTATCGCCGGGTTTATACTCTTCCTCAGTCCTAAGAAAAGGATCAGCGGATTATACCTTATTTCTTGCTTAGGATTGGGTTTACGGTTCCTTCCAGAGTCTACTTCAACTCTATACTTCTAACCTCTTCGCCTGAACTCTGAAATTTGACTTACTATTATTTCTATTTATTTTCTTCTCAATAGGAGTAGATAGGTTTGTCCATGGCCCAATTTCACATTCCTCCACGGTCATTTGGACACGAGTAGATCTTTATCCCTTGTTTCCTGTTTAGGATTGTGTTTCCGACCCCTTCTAAAATCTATTTCAACTCTATACTTATAACGTCTCCGCCTAAACTCTGAAATTTTATTTACTATTTATTTATTTATTTATTTTTCCTCAACAAGAGTAGATAGATTGGCCTATGGCCAACTTCTCCCTGTCTTTTGAACAGGATTAGAGGTTTATCTCTTGTTTCCTGTTTAGGATTGTGTTTCCGACCCTGTCTAAAATCTACAACTCTATACTTCTAACGTTCCCGCCTAAACTCTAAAATTTTATTTACTATTTATTTATTTTTCCTCAAAATTTATCGTCCGCTTCACACTCCTTGGTATTTTGAACAAGATTAGCGGTTTATCCATTGTTCCTTGTTTAGGATTAGTTTTCCGGTTCCTTCTAAAATCTACTGAAAATCTATACTTCTAACGCCTCCGTCTAAACACTGAAACTTTATTTGCTATTTATTGCTTTTATTTTTCCCCAATAGGAGTAGATAGGTTTGCCGATCGTCCTGTTAACATTCCTCCTCGTCTTTTGAATAGGAGTAGCGGTTCATCCATTGTTCCATGTTTGGTTTGGGTTTCCGGTTCCTTCTAAAGTCTACTTCAACTCTATACTTCTAACCTCTCCATCTGAACTCTGAAAGTTTACTTACTATACTTTCTACTTATTTTCTTCTCAATAGGAGTAGATAGGTTTGCCCAGGGCCCAATTTCACATTCCTCCACAGTCATTTGGAGGTTTATCTCTTGTTTCCTCTTTAGGATTGTGTTTCTGACCCCCTCTAAAATCTATTTCAACTCTATACTTCTAATGTCTCCGCCTAAACTCTGAAATTTTATTTACTATTTATTTTTCCTCAATAGGAGTAGATAGGTTGGCCTGTCGTCGGGTTCACACACCTCCTCTGTCTTTTGAATAGGAGCGGCGGTTTATCTCCTGTTCCCTGTTTAGGATTGGGTTTCCGGTTCCTTTAACGTCTATTTCAACTCTATACTTCTAACGTCTCCGACTAAACTCTGTAATTTTATTTACTATTTATTTATTTATTTTTCCTCAATAGAAGTAGATAAGTTCGCCTATCGCCCGGTCCACACTCTTCTCCGGTCTTTTGACAAGGAGTAGAGGTTTTTCTCGAGTTTTCGCTTTAGGATTGGGTTTGTCGTTCCTTCTAAAATCGTTTTCATTCTCTTTTACTCACTGTAGCCCCTTACATCTTAATGGCATTATCGCCTTGCTTGGGGTTAATTGACTTTTAAAAAATGTAAGAAATAAATCTCCTTTTTAAAAATCAAAATTCTTTATAATGTGTCACTAAAAAAAAAACCTACCCCCCCAAAAAAAACAAACAAAAAAAACAAAAACAAAAAGCAAACAACGAACAGATCTTCTTCAAGAACTTAAAACAATTCTCTGCATTTAGCTAGAAATATACTTTGAAGAGGCCTATAATTTTAGTGACAACAATCTTCTTCTTTCATGTCCCGTGTCCCTTCAGGACGTAGGCGATCATGGCCCTCCTCTTGTCCCTTGTAGCTCTTAATAAACTTTGACTTTCTGCTATTTCTCCTAGACCCTGTTCTGCCACCCACTCGCTTAACCGCATCAAGTGTGTGACGCATTGCTTTCCTCTATCCCTCTTTCCCTCTATCCACCCTGTGAGTATCAGATTTTCCAAGCCCTCCTTTCTCATTACGTGTCTCAGAAATTTCAGCTGCCTCTTCCTGATATTAAGTATGAGTTCCCCCTTTGTTTTCATTCTCTCCAAAAACCTCGTCGTTGCTCAAATGTATTGTTAGGACAACACCTCTGTTGTCTCGAGTCTCCTGTTCATCTTGGAGGAGGACATATATCACATAGTATTTGAGCACTCTTTTCTTTGTTATCAACGAAACCCTCCTATTTCGTAATACTCTGCCTAGCTTTTGAAATACGTCTTTGGCCATCCCAATACTTATTACACGCTCCAAACCAACAACCAACTTTGCGTCTTAGAGGCGTTGTCGCCTTGCTGGGGGTGAATGTATCACATCAGAGAGCAAAAAGGATTCAAACTTTTTTTTTCAATAAAAGTATCTAAAATTAATGACATGCCCAACAAACAGTACGGATCTAAATCCATTTGAAAATTTACAGTGGGAAATTAAAAAAAAACCCAAACATGATCCAAAGATGATCTGTTATTCGCCATTCGGAACAACTTTGATAAATATTGGTTGTAAATTCTTGAAATCCTGAAAGAATTAAAGATGAACCAAAAGCTCGAGGGAGGAAACTGAATATTAATTTTATTTTTGTTGATAAATTCCATAATTCTTTCCTCAATATTGTGTTATTCCATCATATTTTCCTCTGTATGAAAAAAAATTATACCCTTAATTCAAATAATTTAATCAAGTTTATCGAAGGTATTTTTATTTTATTGAGGTCAGAAGCAATTAAATAAAAATTGTTTTAACTCTTATCTGTGATTATTTACTGTTAAATAAAAAACAAAAACAATATGAAATGGACAAAGTCCGACAAATATAAACATAAAAATGTCTTAAAAAAAACAACAATGTTAACATCCTGTAAATGCACTAATTCCACAATTATATATATATATATATATATATATATATATATATATATATATATATATATATATATATATATATATATATATATATATATAATTTATTTTAGGATCTTAAAACAAAAACGTGTTAAAAATCGCTGCACAATTATAATTATGTTTCAACACTCTAAAATGTGTCTCCTCGGGCGATGGTAAACTACTGGCGAGTGAACATTTATTTTCTAATAAAAGGAAATAATCTAATAAGAAAATAATCGTTCACTCGCCAGTAATTTAAAATCGCCTGAGGAGACCCATTAGTTGTGTTGAAACATAACTG
This sequence comes from Acanthosepion esculentum, assembly GCA_964036315.1. Lineage (NCBI taxonomy): Eukaryota > Metazoa > Mollusca > Cephalopoda > Sepiida > Sepiidae > Acanthosepion > Acanthosepion esculentum. Next base: position 55,393,138 of record OZ038507.1, read on the forward strand.
TAATTGTGTAATTTGTTTTACTATCCTAAAATAAATAATATTTAGCTCTACTTTGTATTGAGCCGTCTTTTAAATTAAATATTACGGACAGTGGATTTATAATCCATTTGTTCTTATTTTACTTGGAATTTGTAGGTCTGATGAATTGGATCGTGATTACGATTCCAATGTAATAAATTATAACCATGGAATATTAGTGTTTAAGCCTTATATATATATATATATATATATATATATATATATATATATATATATATATATTCAATGTTAAAGACAACATAGTCTTGCATATTTTCTTTTGAATTTTCTCATATTCTCTAATGAGACTTTTTATTTGAAAATGATTTCGAAATAAGTATTGTCCATACGATGACCTAGCGCTTTCGAACATTATTGTTCATCTTCAGGGTCAATATTTTTAGTCAAAATTTTTTTTAAACAAACATTTGCCAATTATCTTGTAGCGTAATCATGTTGCTACTTTTTTACAAACTAAATAAACGTTAAAATCCTTTTAAATACAAATTCTTTTTTTTAATCAAGGTGGCATCATTCTCTATGTCAAAATCGTAGTCAGTTTCGTTACGGTCAACAACCAATGCATTTTGTGTGTTGTTTTTTTAAATGAATACCATTTTAAATGCTTCCAGAAGAAATACACTGGAGAAAATTCAAGAAGTTTAAACAAAAGAAACACAAAAGTGAGATTTTAAAATAAACAACGCACAAAACACATTAATAAAGAAAGAAATCATTTCGATGACAGATGGCTCAAAAAAGGAGTACTAACCAGCTATTTTTACCCCCCAAAAAATGAATCGACTCCAACCAATAGAATTTCTGTTTGAAATACACTACATAGTATTTTGCTTACTGGAAATAGTAAATTTAATTCTTTAGTTTTTAATTAAAACTAAAATAAAAGTTTCAAGAAAGATTTTTATATATTTTTAAAAAATAGATACTAACCCAAGCAAGGCAGTATAGCCACTAGCACTCAAGATGTTACAGGGTGTGGAGGAATTAAGAACAGAAACATTAGTAATAAAGACAATGAAAAAAAAGCAGTCAGGGTAATAGACAGCGATTGACATTACATTTAAATTTTTGCAGATTAAAGCTGGTTGGAAAGCATGGAGCCGGAAGGGAGTTCCACACGCGAGAAGTGCGGTATAAGAAGCTATTATCATAGGAGTTACGGCTACATCTAACTAGCTCAACTGTAAATTGATGTAATCTCGACCCCAGTCTAGTATTGCGTTCAAATTCATACAGTCTAGGTATCATAGCGTAGCGTTCACCCGAAAAATTATCATGAAAGTATTTATAAAATGGCACAGAGAGGCAACCTTACGGCGGTGGGCAAGTGACTGAAGCCGAGATGCCAGATCAGGACAAATAATATTGCCGATTCTTTGGATTTTATCAAGGAGCTCCAGGAAAATAGCAGGGGCACGGGACTATATATGGTAGCAATATTCTAAGCATGAACGAATGGTAGACTTATGGATATACAACATAAATTCCGTAGAGAAAAATATTGAAAAATCATTTAAATTTCAGGTATACCGAATTAGTGAAGGTACCTATTATCACAATATATATATATATATATATATATAATATATATATATATATATATATATATATATATATATATATATATATAATATATATATATATATATATATATATATATATATATATATATATATATATATATATATATATATATAGGTTACATTGAAGACAACTGACAAAGAACTGTTATAAAGTTTTTTATGAATTTTTTCTTGCATTATTCCAAGTAATTTCTTTTTTGGGCATTGCATTTTTGTAAAAGAAAATTAAATTTCGGCATTAAATGACCCATCAGATGTCGATATACCGCTAAACAAACAATCTTCGTCGGCGATCATAGCTTTTCAACAGTTTCCTAGACAACATAACTAATTTGCACAATTAAAGGGAGATTACTTCATTCGTAAGACACGGATTAATTCCCCTTGTCTTCCTTTTTAACTACTATCAACGTTTTTATCAAATATTATTTTTGAAATTAGTAAAATTTATTTTCAAAGACTATAGACTTAGAGTAAAAAATTAAAAAAATTCGACGTTAGTATAATTAACGCGAATTAGTTTCTGTCTCGCCAATGTAGATTTATTCTAAATAAAATCCATTTTTCTGTTGATGCTGTCTGATCAGCGAAAGATGAAAATAACTGTTTTCCAAATCATATATTTATCATCAAAGCTAATATAAATTAAAATACTATTTTTTTATTTAAAATATTACCTATTCAAAATTAAAATATTTTTTTATTTTCTTAGTGAATTTTGCTTACCAAAAGACTGAATTCATTGCCCCCCACTTGTACATTATGACTTTCCCTTCTTTTCCGGTTCATATTTCGTCTAAGATATTCAATAACAAAAAAATAAATAAAAAATAAAAATAAAATTAAAAAATAAAAGAAAATAAATAAGAAATAATTAGTCAGTAGTAGTTAGAAAAAATAACATGAAACAGACAACATATGCAAATATAAACTTTATTTGGTAACACCCAAGGCATTTATCGATTTGATAAGATTATCGAAGTTCGGTCAAATACACAAAGGTCAAAGAGAAATAGTTGTGTAACTCTTTTCCTCCAGTCCGGTTTACATTAATTAATCGATTATAAAGATAACAGTCTTCGATTTATTACCTCGAAAATTCGCACGTTTAACTTTTTTGCATATTGTAGTTTTTTTTTTTTTCCTGATTGAATCATGAAAATCTTCGTCAGACATATTCCCAGGTTTCTATGAACGATAAACAAAAATTCCATCTATCATTTTTTTTCTGTCTTTTATTGCGTAGTAAGATGCCTTACCTTGTCTATAGAAAATAGAAAGAAAAAGAAAGAAAGAGAAAGAAAGGAGTGGAAAGAAAGAAAGAAAGAAAGAGAAAAAGAATAAAAAAGAACGAAAGAAATTATGAAAGTGATAAAAATAAAGGATTGGTAAGAAAGTAATAAAGAAAGAAAGAAAGAAAGAAAGAAAGAGAGTGGGGAAGAAGTAGTAGATAAAAAAGAGAAACAAGTCATAAAAAAGTAAAAATAGTAAAAAAGGAAGAGTAAAAAAGTAAAAAAAAGAAAGAGATTGTAAATAAAAACTATATACTAAAGAAAGAAAGAAAGAAAGAGGAAGAATGCTGAGGTAGAAAAAGAAGAAAAAAGAAAATTGTGAAAAGAGAGAAAAGAAAGACGTGGTAATAATGAAAGAAAGAAAGTGAGAGAGGGAAAAAGTAGATAAAAAAGAGAAGGAGGTCATAAAGAAAAATGGAAAACTAGTAAAGAAGGAAGGAAGGAAGAAAGAAAGAAAAAGGAAAGAAAGAAGTAAAGAAAGAAATAGAGAGAAAGTAGTGGCAAGAAGGAAGACAACGAGAAAGAAATTGTAAAAAGTAAAAACGAAAGAATGAATAAAATATGTGTAGAATATGTTGGGTGTAGAAAAAGGAAAAAAAAGAAAGAAATAGTGAAAAGAGAGAAAAATAAAGAAGTGGGAAGAAAAAGAAAGAAGGAAAGAAAGAAAGAAAGAATGAAAGAAAGAAAGAAAGAATGGGCAAAAGAAGTGGCAAAACGTAGAAAGCGATACAAAAAGAAAGAAAAATAATTAAGCGGGAGAAAATGAAGACGAAAAAATTGTAAAACAAATTCTAAAAATTGTAAAAAAAGAAAGGGGCAAAATAAATTAAGAAATAAAGAAAGAAAGTGAGAAAGAAATAGGAAAATGAAGAAAGCTAGAACGAAAGAAAAGCAGAAAGGAATGGAAAGAAAGAAAGAAAAAAGAAAGGACAAAAGAAAGAAAAGAGAATGGAAAAGAAACAAAGAAGAAAGTGAAAAGAGAACGAAAGAAAAAGTGAAAGAAATGGTAGGAAAGAAAAAAGAAAGAAAGAGAAAGCTGCCTTGGAAACAGCGAGAAATTCTATACTGAATTTTGAACACATTTCAAAAGCCGCGTATGACCTGAATTTTTTGGTAGAGTAATTCTTACCTCATATCATTCTCACCATTTTTAATTTCATCATAAAACGGTTATTTAGCAATACATACATACATACATATACATATATATATATATATATATATATATATATATATATATATATATATATATATATATATCAGGTAAACATTCTAATCATAGGTAAATGCTGTATCCATCGTGGGGGTGGGGGCAGAAAATATTCTTTTACATCAATGTATTTGTTTCTGATTGTATTGGGTTTTCTATTTCAAGGAAGATGATTCTTGAGTCCCCCAAATCTGGTGACCGGGAATTGTTTCTTCTTACCTCTTCTTTTCAATTGAGCTGTGATCGTTTTAGTCGTGGATCACCTGGGGGGCCAGCCGCCCATTGTAGCATTTATAATTCGAGGATCTGGGAGAGTGCCTTATCGGAGGCTCCACTTGTCTGATAAATTACTCTCGACTCGATTTCAAAAGTGTTTCTCCTCTCCCGCCTCCCCCAAAATAAGATATTCCTAAAAGTTATTGATAAAACGATTAATCCGTTCACACACACACACACACACACACACACACACACACACACACACACACACACACACACACACACACACATTTTCTCGCCCAAGTCCATCCTTCAAATCTATAAATCAACCATGACAATTTCAATAAATCAAACAACACACAGACGAAACCACAATGATAGTCCGCCCTTGCTGCTTGAATAAGTTCAAAGTAACGACAAACTCGTATATAAGAGACGCGGAAGCGAAAATCGCGTCGCAGTTCGTGACGTCACACATGACCACGCGAGAGTGAAAGACGAAAAGTATTAAGTATGGGAATGACTTCTGTTATAAATTATAGGCATTTAAGAATATTTGTGGAGATTTCATAGTTTATTTTGTTCAGGTTAGGTTTCAACTGTTTTATGTATATAGCGATTAAGCTTATCAGACAATATGAAAGGAACTTACTTAAAATAAATAGACAAAACTTGTCTATATTATTTAATGAAACATGCATTAATATATATATATATATATATATATATATATATATATAGTGTAACCCGGATATAAGAGACCAGGATATAAGAGAAACCCGGATATAAGAGAAACCGGGATATAAGAGAGATTTTCTCTGGTCCCAAATTAGAGCCTGTGTTAATGTATATATAATAGACCAAACTCGGATATAAGAGAAACCCGGATATAAGATACTTATTCTCCGGTCCCGACAACTCTCTTATATCCGGGTTTGGTCTATTTTGTTTAGGTAAGTATGGCTCTAATTTGGGACCAGATATAATCTCTCTTATATCCGGGTTTCTCTTATACCCGAGTTTATTTTATATCCGGGTCTCTTATATCCTGGTTACACTGTATATATATATAATATCATGTTTATATCTGAATACAACAACAACAATAATAATAATGATGCTAGATCAGCTACTAAGAAAGTAGGTTCTGTGTCCTCAGATATTTTTTCTCTCCAGAATTTATCTTATATATCCATAAGTCTACCATTCGCCCATGCTTAGAGTATTGCTGCCTCATATGGTTCGGTACTCCTACTATTTATCTAGAGCACGTTGATAAAATCAAAAGAAGTATCTGCAATATTATTGGTCCTGATCTGGCGTCTCGGCTTCATTCACTTTCCCACCACCCTAATGTTGCCGCTGTGCCTTTTCTATAAATACTTTCATGATAATTAGTCGCATGAGCTCTTCGCTATGATATTGTAAATACACATTGGGGCTAGATTTAAATTTTTTTTAATCCCCCTCCCCCCATAGACAATGAATTGTGCGTATGGGGACTAGTTAGGATTTCATGGAGTTTCTGATGTTTTATGGTGGATGAAGTAAGAATGGTAAGTAAGAATGCGTTGTTTTGGTGTAAGGAGTATTTCTGTATATTTGGGTCAGTGTTTGTGGCTAGCTAAGTTTAACGTCAAGACAGAAGAAGACTGCCCTTTCCCCCATTCCTCTATTTGGCCTTGTGCCACATTTTGTATAAATTATAAATAAATAATGCTCTTCGCTATGGTACCTAGATTTAAGCGCATTACTAGACTGGCATCGAGAACTCGTCAATTTACGGTTGAGTCGGTTAGATGCAACCGTAAATTCTATGCTCAGTTTCTTTCATCGCACTTCTCACTTATAGAACTTGTGGAGCAAGTTAATTAATGTCGAAAATCTAAATATTTTTCACGCAATTTTTATTTTATTTTATTTATTTATTTTATTTTATTTTATTTATTTTAATTTAATTTAATTTAATTTATCTATTTTAGTTATTTTAATTTTATTTAATTTAATTTAATTTAATTTATTTATTTTATTTATTTTTATTTTATTTTATTTATTTTAATTTAATTTAATTTAATTTATTTATTTTATTTTATTTAATTTAATTAATTTATTTTATTTATTTTAATTTAATTTTATTTATTTCAATTTAATTTAATTTAATTTAATTTATTTATTTTATTTTAATTTAAATTAATTTAATTTAATTTATTTATTTTATTTTAATTTAATTTAATTTATTTATTTTATTTTATTTTATTTATTTTAATTTAATTTAATTTAATTTATTTATTTTATTTATTTTTATTTTATTTTATTTTATTTATTTTAATTTAATTTATTTATTTTATTTATTTTTATTTTATTTTATTTTATTTATTTTAATTTAATTTTATTTATTTATTTTATTTATTTTTATTTTATTTTATTTATTTTAATTTAATTTAATTTAATTAATTAATTTATTTTATTCCTTTTTATTTTATTTATTTTAATTTAATTTAATTTAATTTATTTATTTTTATTTTATTTTATTTATTTTTTGAGATAATAATGTTTTAGGGATACAAGTCTTACTAATTAACCCATAGCTGAAGGGAGAAGAGGTGGATTCATACCTTTCCCAAGGGTATTTGCGCGTAAGTGGATATAACGAATCCAACAATATTAGAACTCGACTCTCCAATTAATATTTCCGCGTCATTTTCCTGGTATTCCCAAGTGGCCACCTACCTAGTTATTATCCAAGATCGACGTTGCTTAGCTTCGGTGACCGTACGAGAACCCGGGCTTCAACGTGATGTGACTGTAAGCCGATCTTGAAAGACGATCCGAGTGTGCAGTGCTGTTGTCTGGAAACCATACCAAGCTCATTGACGCAAATCTTTGCGAGTAAATGACACTGTTTGGAATCCGTCGATGGTTGTAACCGAGGGTTTGAGCATACCGACCCTCTGTTCAAACTCTTGATCTCGCCAGATTATACGCTCTCTCTCAGCAAGTGTAACTAACGTCATTCCGCATAGTTACAGTATAAAACGCACGTATAAAGTGTACCTAAGCAGGTGTCTACAGGGATTAGTTTTCTATCTTACAAAATAATGACATAATCATGATGTTAGCATTTCATTCTAGTTCGAATAAAAAGTTAGGAAGGAAACCCCCATCAATACCTGAAACAGATACTTGAGAAATATATTTTCCTGAAAAATTGTTTTAAGATAAAGAATTTATAAATGTCAACCGATAATAGTACAAGCAAGTTAATTAATGCCGAAAATCTAAATATTTTTCGCGCAATTTTTATTTTATTTTATTTATTTATTTTATTTTATTTTATTTTATTTTATTTATTTTAATTTAATTTATTTAATTTATTTATTTTTATTTTAATTTAATTTATTTATTTTAATTTAATTTAATTTAATTTAATTTATTTATTTTATTTTATTTATTTTAATTTAATTTAATTTAATTTATTTATTTTTATTTTATTTATTTTAATTTAATTTAATTTATTTATTTTATTTATTTTTATTTTATTTATTTTAATTTAATTTAATTTATTTATTTTATTTCATTTTATTTATTTTAATTTAATTTAATTTATTTATTTTTATTTTATTTTATTTTATTTATTTTAATTTAATTTAATTTATTTATTTTTATTTTATTTTATTTTAAATAATGAATGCCGAATGTTTCCTTATAATGCAAATGCTAATTTTACTATTATCATTACCAAACTAGTAGAATTGGCAGAATTCTTGAATACAGTATAAATTTACTAACATTTTTGGTTTAATTTTACGTTTTTTGCCTCTATTTTTTGTGTCTTGCATTCCTTTGGCTTTGGGAAACTATTTTCCTGAAAAATTCTTTGATGAGAAAAACTTTATAACTTTCAACTGGCAGCAGGACTGGCTGCTCAGTCAATGAAAATCGTGTGTTTCCTTATAAGGAAACAGCTAATATTACCATTACTTATTCCAATCATACCTTCGGTGTTTGTGACGCAACCAGATTTTGACATCAGATTTGTGGCCAAAGGAAGTGTGTCTTATACACAGTATACTTTAACATTCCAACATTTTTGCATAAAAATGACTTTGAGAGTGAAGCTACGGATCTTGGTGTAGACCACATTACTTCAAACCTTAAGGATTGGCGCTTCAGAATCACAAACAATCGAATTGCATCAAATAAAATCTACATCAATTGAGGCCTTTCAACATCAGCAACAGCTAAAATGGATATGACATGTAACTCGAAGAGAAAATAATGACATAATCAAGGTGTTGACATTCCACACTACTTCAAACAAAAGGTTAGGAAGGAAACTCCCATCAATACTGGAAAGAGTCATAAAAGTTAGTGAACTTAAGAAGCCAATTTCCCTAGAGAGATTTTATAAACCGACAGTAGTACTAACTGCTTGCTCAATGAATGCCGAATGTTTCCTTATAAGGAAACAGCTAATATTAACAATCCCATTACCATTAACAAACTAGTAGTTTTAGTAGAATTTTTGGATACGGTATGAAATAACTTATTTACTAACTCGCTGGGATTAATTTTAGATTTTTCTTTTTTTCTTCTTTTTTGTGGCTTCAATTTGAGTAAAATTGGACATCATTAGTGGAGTTGCAACGCTTTGGACTTGAGAAATCTATTTTTCTGAAAAATTGTTTGAAGGGAAAGATTTTTTAGAAATTTCAACGAACAGCAGGACGAGCTCCTCGATCAATAAATGTGGAATATTTCCATATAAGGAAACGGCTAATATTAACATTACAATGAGGAGAACAGATACTACACATTGATCACAGTCCGATGGCCAGGCAGTGAACAAAAGTGTAACTCGTGTAGCTCTGGCTGATTGGTCAAGGAATGCTGAATGTTTACTTATAAGGAAACGGCCAATATAATCATTACAATTAGAGATGAGGATAACAGATACTACACATTGATCACCACCCGATGGCCAGGGGGTGAAGAAAAGAGTAACTCGTGTAGCTCTGGCTGCTTCGTCAGAGGAAAGCCGAATGTTTCCTTATAAGGAAACGCTAATATCACCATTACAATTAGAAATTAGGAGAACAGATACTACACATTGATCACAGCCCGATGTCCAGGGGGTGAAGAAAAGTGTAACTCGTGTAGCTCTGGCTGCTTCGTCAATGAATGCCGAATGTTTCCTTTTAAGGAAACGGCTAGTATTGCCATTACAATTAGAGATGAGGAGAACAGATACTACACATTGATCACAGCCCGATGGCCAGGCGGTGAAGAAAGGAAACAACTAATATAACCATTGCTATTGCCATTTATACCAGCGGCTTATAGGACGCAACCAGATTTTGATGTCAGATTTGGTGTCAAAAAATGCGTCTTATACACAGAAAAATAGGTTAGTCATTATCATTCTAACGGCTAATATTACCACTTACCATTACCAGACACACACACACACACACACACACACACATATATATATATATATATATATATATATATATATATATATATATATATATATATATATATATATCCGAATGTAATGAGAACCAAAATAATATATAGAAAAATAGGGGAGGCATATTTATCCTTATACGTCCCCTCTTAACATGTAACTATTTTTTTTTCAAACAAATTGAAAAGAAGGAAGTGATGTTCCATCTGCGGCCTGCTTTCAAACAAAATTGTTCATAACCATTTTGGTTCTCACCAGTCGAGGTGCAACTAAATGAACCGAAACGAAGTTTCATCTTTGTCGTGAGTAAATTGTTTTTGTGTGTATGAAAAAATTATATTATATTATATATATATATATATATATATATATATATATATATATGTGTGTGTGTGTGTGTGTGTGTGTAGGTATGTGTGTGTGCGCGCGCGTGTCTCTCTCTGTGCATATACAAGAAAATGGCGTTAAAAACCGAAAAACGTTTGCTTAACATGTATGTATCAGTTAACCATCTATAAGTCAGAATCATAAGTGACGAAACTTGAATGTTCCGAGATGTGGTATTAAGGGCTGTAAAACGTACTCAACAACAAGGAATAGGTGGTGAAATATATATATATATATATATATATATATATATATATATATATATATATATATATATATATATATATATATATATATATATATATATATATATATAAGTCTTTTTATTATATATATATAATATAATATATATAATGTAAGGATTCGAAGTTGATTGTATTTTATTATAAAATATTGTTTGCGAGAGTGATTCTTGCCGTATAATTAGCTTCAGTATTTGTTTTTCGTTTGAATGATTTACGTTACATATATATATATATATATATATATATATATATATATATATATATATATATATGTATATATATGTATATATATATATGTATATATATATATATATATATATATATATATATATATATATATATATATATATTAGGCCATCCCATAAGTTCTGTCCGAATTTTAACTTTTTGTTAAAATGAACGAAATTTAAAGAGTATTTTATAATGTCTAATGGAGCTGAACATTATTTTTATGTTTAGATGCATTTAAACTGGTCAAATTTTATTTCAGAGAACAATAAAATTAAATTTTGTTTGATTAAAACCCTGCTAACATGGAAGTACCCAAGAATCATTTGAGGCACATAATACTTTATGAGTTCAAGAAAGGAAACTCAGCAGCCGAAGCGGCTAGAAACATTCACTCAGTTTATGGAGAGGAATGTGTGAATGAAAGAACTTGCAGAAGATGGTTTGCAAAATTCAGTGGTGGAGATTTCACCCTTGAAGATAAAGATTAAACCGGACGTCCAGTTGAGTTTGATGAAAAGCTTCTTGAAGCAGCCTTTGAAGAAAATCCTGCTTTATCAGTTGAGGAATTGGCAGTGGTTCTCAGTTCAAACCATACAACTGTTCATCGTCATCTTCAACAACTTGGAAAAGTTCCTAAACTTGGAAAATGGGTGCCTCATGAATTGTCTGAAAACAACCTCAAATCCTGAGTTGACATCTGCTCTTCTCTCCATTCTCGCCAACTTGTTTCACCTTTTTTTGATAGACTTGTGACTGGCGTCGAAAAATGGATCTTTTATCGAAATGTTAAGCGTCGTAGACAGTGGCTTGGTAAAGGGGAAGGACCCCAGCCACAGCCGAGAAGGGAACTTCATGGGCAAACGGTTCTTCTTTCAATCTGGTGGGATTGCCAAGGAATAATCCACTTTGAATTCTTACCACTTAATGCAACAATTAATGCTCAAATATATTGTCAGCAATTAGAACGTTTGAACCAAGCTTTGAGGAAAAAAAGACCTGCTCTAGTGAATCAAAAACGGGTGATGTTTAATCAGGAAAGGTGAACGACCACACACAGCAAGAATCACGTCACAAAAGATCGAAGGACTTTGTTGGGAGAAAATTCCTCATCCACCTTATTCTCCCGACCTTGCTCCTTCAGACTACCATTTGTTTCGTAGCTTACAGAATCATTTGGAAGAAACAGCTTTTGTAACACAGGAAGAGGTTAAAACTGACATTTGTGAGTTCTTTGAATCAAAGCCAAAAGAATTTTACAGTAATGGAATTAGTAAGCTTGTTAATAGATGGAAGGAATCATAGATAATCAGGGAAAATACATTGTTGATTGAATCTGTAATTAAATGTAACATTTGGTCACTTGTTTTCGTTATTCAAAATTCGGACAGAACTTATGGGATGACCTGATATATATTTATATCTATAGGTAAATGAATGACAAAATGGAACAAATGTTACGTCTGATGACCTTCAACGGTCCTTCTTCAGACTAATAATAGTTTCATTGGTGAAGTCCTACATGTATATACAAATACAAGACACTAATGAATGGTGTTTTTGCTTTTAGTTAGTGCTTTAAATATTTAAAACAATGCAGTCAAATTGATCATTTAAAAAATGCGACATGGCTTTCTTTCTATTCAAATATTTTATCCTTAGCTTTTTTTACACGGCTCGAGGCCCACTCGAGGTAGAGGGTTACAGAGTAAGAGACGCAGTTGATGCGGATATATAGGGAAGATAACGGTTAACCCTAGAATTAAACGGATTTAGAGTGAAGCATCCACTTTGGGGTCGGTTCCACTGAGGAGCGGTTCGTGGAAAAAAGCTGCCCAGTGGAAGTTACATTTAACCAATGCAAAACGAAGGTAATGTGGGTTGTTCGCTACAATGGGCTAGTCATGGCGGGTCTTATCAGCCAAGGTTAGAACTGGAGGGACTGAGGAATGTAGTGCGTTTGAACACTTGCCATGGAAATAGCGATAGATTAGCGAGGGCTTTACGATGTTTCGGCTGTGAAAAAGGGTAGTTATTGGGTGGGAAATATTTTTTTAACCACAAGAACGCGGAGACACTTCTATACTATTGTACTATTGAGACTAGAAAGTGAAGAATGGACCCTTATATGACAGCATCACTCCCTTTTGGCTTGATCCGGCTCTTGTAAAGGTAGAGGATAGCAAGAGTCAGGTACTTACTGGAGCGGTACAGGGAGCCGACCATTTTTCCAGCATCTTTAGCAATAGATCGTTTGTACGAGTTCTACTTGAGGTCTGAGTTGAGTTTAAATCCCAACAGGTGCTCAAGGACCGGGAACATTCGTTCATCACGATTGGTGATAGTTTAGGGTCTAATCGGCAATAATGGAATGTAGCTAGCTTGGGTTTCGAGGTATTCAATGTAACCACCAGTTTTCCTCCATTGAGATGTTTAAGCTATGTCAGAAGAAAAACCTGTAAAAAAAGGGTCGAACTCAAAGGACAAACATGCTGAGGTTGGTTCGCTACGATGTTCGTAACACGGCAAGTCTTAGCAGACTTAGCAACTAATTCAATATATTCTTACCATTTCATGGCCAGCGGGAAACGTTAGTTAGAGATGGTGCAATTAGTCACACTCCAGGAGGTTAGCACCAGTCATCCAGATGGAAGTTAAAAACGGTTCTCGCAGACGATTGTACAGTGTTGTCCACCCTGTACAATTCGTCATGGGTAACAACATCCGTGTCCTGTGTAAGTCTGTAAACTACATCCAGCAGCAAGGCTTCTGATCAGGAGGTTTTGAGGAACGTGGAACCACCTATTAATTGCTGGTGTTCACAGGTCCACCCTGACCCGGGGTGGTAGCACCTATGGGCAATTTTTTGACAAAACAAAATATTACCAACAATAAAAAGTTTTTTGTTGGCATTGAGGTTGATATGCCGTAAAACAAAATAAACCAAACCAAACCACCCTTTACAAGACCCGAGTGAAAAAGCAACGATTATGCGGATGTGCGTGGAAGATAGCTGTTAACCCTATACTTGAAGAGGTTAACAGCGTAGTGATTGGGGAAGCAACATCTTGGGAGTCAGTTCCACAAGGCAGTGGTTCGTGGGAAGAAGCTGTTCGAGTGGAACTTACATCTCACCAGAGGAAAACGAAGGGAACGAGACTGGTTCGCTACAATGTTCGTAACACGGCGAGTCTTCGCCATTGAGACTAGAACTGGTGAAACTAAGGCGTGTAGTTCGCCTGAACACTTTCCATGGAAATAGCGATAAGGTAGCGAGAGGCTTGTGACGTTTTGAAAGCATTGTTGTAAATATTATTTAGGGTATAAGGCAGAGAAATAAATGAACGGAAGGAAGGGGCGCCTAAATAATTCTATACAAAATCCTTGACGATAACCTTTACCTGTAGAAACCTGAATTTAGTAAAGGTGGAGTGTTTCCTGTTTGATATACATTACGGCATCGAAGATATAACTGAAACGAAAAAGAAAAAGAAAAAAGAAAACAAAAGCCAAATAATGAAATCTAAAATATTGAAGAAAGAAGAAACTTGGTGGCGCCAAATTAGAGCCGACATTTTCATCCATACATCTTTGTGTAAACCATTCGTTTGTATATCGCATTTTGAGCTCATCTGTCACAAGATACGCGTTCGTCTATTAAACGAAACTGTTGACTGTTGTATGTATCTTGTCAAAACAGGAGGGTTTTATTTTAGAATCTGACCGGTCAAGGCAGTTTCATGGTTGTCGGCAGCTGGTTTTCAAATCATTCTGACCTGACTACGCCCAAGCAACATTACCATTTTGACAAACATCAAAGTTGCTCCCATCTTGCTCCTGGGCGCTATATAAAGTTTACCTTCATTTATCGCAAAAAAAAATGCTGGAAAATTTCATTACGAATAAAAAAAAAAAGGATTTGAAGCGACCTACATATGGAAATAAGGGATCGAAAATGACTTTAGAAATAAGGTAAAGTATGCTGAAATAATATATAATATTCAAAGACTGATGTGCAATATGAGAGGCATCTCGACTACAGTCACTTTCTCACAGACGTAATGTGGCTTCCCTCTGTCTTTTCTACAAATATTTTCATTGCATCTGTTCTAACGAGCGACTTTCACTGCTACCCCAACAGCACGAATTTAAGCGTACTACTAGGTTGGCATCTCGGTCCCACCCTTTCACTGTCGAAGCAGGTTAAATGCAACAGACTCTTCTATTCCAACAGGTTCTTCTCTCGCACTTCCCGACAATGGAACTCCCTTCCTCTTACTTGCTTCCTTATAATCTTCATATATTCAAATGTTATGTCAATCGACATCCTCTGATACCTTGATCTTGATCCCCGTTTTCTCTTTATCCTTTCCTTATACACCCCTCTTTACTATTACTCTCACGCTCTGTAAACTGTTTGCGCGCTAGTGGCACTCCCGCCTTGATAAGGTGAAATGCTTAAAAAAATAGAAAAAATAATATCTAATTTCGTATCGAGTTCTGAATGTGGGATGATCTGCACCCAAATGAAGAAGAGACTTGAATCGTAACTCTATCAACGAATGCAAAGTATTAAGAGGCGAGAAAATGGCGTTAAAAACGACGAAACGTGTGCTTAGCTGTTATGTATTATGTAACCATCTATATGACAGTGAATGCTTGAAATCTCATAAGTAACGAGATTTGAATAAGCCGAGATGCGGTATCAAGGGCTCTAAAACGTACTAAACAACGAAGGGAAGAGTGTTGAACTATTATATAATATTTAATCTCTTATATAACAGTGAATGCCGGGCAATCACCTCACAGATCGAGAAGAGACTTGAATGAATGGGCAGAGGTATTAAGGGCTCCCTAGGGTGCATAACTATATAGCAGTGACTGTTGGACAACCTCCTCACAGATGGGAAAAGTCTTGAAGCGGCCAAATATACTTCTACCGAATACAATAGACAGAGCATGTGTTAAACTCGTAAGGTCTAAAGAGAATAGAAAAAACAAATAAATTATTGATAATTATCTTAAACAGAAGTTGAAATTGCACACATAATGAGGTAAGAATGCTTGAAGAATTTAACATTCACAGGACTCATTGAAGGAAAAAGAAGCAAGGGAAAAGCCGGTGGGTATGCCATTTCTTGTAGCATACCCACAGACGATAATGGGTATGTTCCCATTCACATAAATACAGTAGTAAATACTGTATTTTGGTCTGCAGTCGGAGATTCATCTCCGGCTGTGTTGGTCAAACTCTCTGCCTTCGGGCAGAGAGGATCCCCAGACGAGGCTATGTCGAAGGGCAGGGTCTCGCCTCGGGAAACAGTTACCCGACCCCGTTTTTGCGGGGTCTACCGGGAATTTTTGGCTACAGGCTCGGATACCCCACATGTGCCACATTTTACCGCCTGGGGTGGTTGGTAGATATCCTGCAGTTGGAGATTCGTCTTCAGCTGTCCTGGTCTCGTCTCGGGAAACAACTACCCAACCCTGTTTTATACGGAGTCTACGGGGAAACTTTGGCCGAGACTACGGGCTCGGAAACCCCACATTAAATTCAGCCTTGTGCCACATCCGTGTGGGGCGGTTGGTAGATATCGTGCAGTTGGAGATTCATTGTTGAATTCACTTGACTCACTTCTAGCAGTTGACTACTTCTTATACGCGCCGCTGACGAATCTTATATGTGTTGCTCTTGTCCGAAGTATTATCGTTCATTACCAACCTTTGTGTGATTATTCTATTGAGTAACCTTCCTTAGGTTACAACACCACTTGAGATGTTTGGGTCAATGGATGACGGAACAAGTAACACGAATGGACAAAGAAGAGAAATTATTGCCGAGGTCACTAAAAGTCAAGAATCTGTGGCCCACCATGACCGCCCACTTCCTGAAAGGACACGGCACATAGTAAGCGAGAGATCGATCCAAAGCCCTATTCCCAATCCTACGGCCATGTTACTTTGAAACAACGGTTCTCGCACAATCACCGAAGTTAAGCAACGTCTTGACTGGTCAGTACCTAGATGGGAAATACCAGGTGCTGTAAGTTTGGATGTACGGGTGGTGTAATGGATAACGGGTCGGAGTTCGAATTCCAGTTGGTGTCGTTATATTTACTTACCGTTGAGAACGATACGATTCCAACTTTTCTGCTTCCAGTTGTGGGTTGATTAGTCGGACTTGCATAAGTCAGTCAGTCAGTCAGTTAAGTGCTATACGTGATAGCCGGTTGATCGATAATGACTGACGAGGCAGAAGACTTTACCTCAGTAGGGTGCCGTTTCTTTCTGGTTTCAGACTGGTAGCAAAGGCTATTGGACCCAGTCTATCCTGCAATTCAAACGTGAGTGTCTCATAAAGGAATGTAACGGACCCGACTGAAATTCGAACTTAGCTTCTCATTCTGAGCCCTTATTCAATACACCACACCGCACACCCTAACATCGTTGTATCAGTAAATCATTATTACTTAGGGCACTAACTAAAATAAATTTTTTTTTATTGTTTTGTATTCGTTTATACATTTAAAACTTTATCAATTAAACTATTATTTGTCTGAAGAAGCCCTGTTGAAGGTCGAAGAACTTAGCATTTGTTCTATGTTGTCATTCATTATTATCTTATTATATTTAAGGCTGACAAACCGTAAAAAAGCAAATTGATCAATCAGCCTAATCCAACGACTACATCGAAACAATAGCTGCATCTACTGCAAGGAAAGTTCGGTCACTGTGTTTTGCTAGAAAGTTTTTCTCGTCAGAGTCCATTTGGTACTATTCGCCCATGCATTGAATACTGTTGCCATATCTGATCTGGTGTTCCTGTTATTCATCTCGAGGCTCTTGACAAAATCCAAAGAAGGATCTGCAATGTAACCAATCCTGACTTGGTATCTCGTCACATTCTCACAGAAGTGACGTGGCTTCCCTCTGTCTTTTCTACAAATATTTTCATGGCAACATGAGCATTTTTTTCTGGTGCCCGATTACATGAATTTAAGTGTACTACTAGATTGGCAATTAGGTCCCATCTTTTTACTGTCGAAATAGTTAAATGTAACCACCGCTTCTACCCCAACAGTTTCTTTTCTCGCACTTCCCTCCTGTGGAACCCCCTTCCGTTTTCGTGCTTCCCTGATAACTATAACCCCCCCAAAATTTAAATGCAATATCAATCGCCATCTATCTTCTTGAATCCCGTTCATCTTTTATCATTTCCTCAATATCCCCTATACAAAGTTTTTCTCTCACTTTCACTCGCTCTAACCCGATGCGTACTCGTGGCCTTCCCGCCTTGCTTGGGGTGAAATGATTAAAAAACCCTAATTACTGCGTTCTCTGTTCGACTTGATCATTCAGGTGTCTCTGACTCACGTATTCCCGAGTTCTTACTTGGCAAGATTTTGTCTTTTACTAAGGAAGTTGCCTCTGCCGAATGGGCCAATTTTGTATGCGTTTTTCCCCCGAGAATTGATTAACTTCCATTATGGTGGTTTCCTGCACGCGATTATCACTAATTAACCACTGGAATGGCTCTAAACTTGATCGAGTTCAAAGCAGACAATGTGGCGGTAAATGCTTTCGAATTGTTTTCTTTTTGTTCCTTGCTGGCTATTTCTTTTACTCAATGATTAAAATGTTCTCCGAGCGAATGAAGCTTGTAAGGTCTTAACTAAGACCACCCTTCTGCGAACCTCGTCGACTGACGCTACATAATCACACAAAAAAGAGCAGTAACAAATAAGAGAAGGTACTCGAGGACTTCTTTCAACAACAGCAACAACTAAAATAATGACATAATCAAGATGCTGACGTTCCACGCCACCTCAAGCAAACGGTTGGGAAGGAAACTCCCATCAATACTGGAAACAGTATGAATCCACTTTTTCTCCCTCCAGCAGTGGGCTAATTAATCGGACTTGTATCAGTCAGTTAAGTGTCATACGCGATACATGCTTGGGCTATCATGTCTCTTTCGATTTATGACTGACTATGACAGAAGATGTTCCCGCAGTAGGTTGCCGTTTCTTTCTGCGGTAGACTGGTTGTCAACTAGGCTATAGAACCCCGACTGTCCTGCTATTCAACCCATGGCTGGGGCGAGAGAGATGGATACTGCATAAGTGAGAGAAACGAACACTTACCAGACTTGAGAAACCCATTTTCCTGAAAAATTGCTTTAAAAAGATTTTATAGATTTTAACCGAAAGCAGCGCTGGCTGCTTAGTCAATGAATGCCGAATGTTTCCTTACAAGGAAACGGCTAATCTTACTATTAACGTTAAGATTTGATTATTATCATTAACTCTTCTTAGTAAATCTAATTTCGCTTTAATCCACGTTGCATTCATCTTGTACACTGCATTTTCAAACATCAAAAGTACGCTCTTTTTTTCGTTTTAAAAGAAAATTATGAACTAAAAAGAAGAAAGATTTTATAGGCTTCAAGCGACAATAGCACTGGCTGCTCGGTCAGTGAATGTCGATTATTTCTACATAAGGAAACGGCTATATATTAACATTACCAATATTAAATGAATTTGGCATTCGATGTATCTGCTTGGCAAGAATTTATAAATCTATTATATATGCAGGATTCAAACAAGGTAAACTATTTTTATTGTATTATTATATTTTTATAAATGCATTATTGTATTGTTGCAGATAATATTGACGTATTATTCGAGGACAATGTCTGCTGTATTATTGTAGAACTAGTGTACCAGTGCCATCAAAATTGACGGCAAGAACGAATGTATTATAAGTAATATGTATTGTAATTTTCGTTTAATGAATCCAAGTACAATTTTGTAATTTAAAATAGTTCGTTGTTAACGTTAATAATTGAACAGTAAACTAATAAGCACTTCACGAAAGATATCCTTATTTTATACTCATTGTGTACGCGTGCTTTTGTGATACACCTTGGGTGTTCTTGAGAGTCAAATTTGCTGAAAAATTAGAACATCATCGTTAGTGATAGTCGATCCCACAATCCAATACACCTCGAAGAAAGGTAATTCAGGCTGAAATAAAATATAAACCTCGGCCAAGTTTTGTCTGACATATATTTATCTTTCCTCTCTATCTCTTTCTATTTCCCCTTCTCTCTCTCTCTCTCTCTTTCAGTCTTTCATTCTTACTTTCCACCACTCCTTTCGCTTTGATCGTAATTCGCAGAGAGAGGGAAAGAAGGGGACTACTTTGTTGTTTGTCAGTGTGGTAGCTTTTTGCGCGTGGATGTGAATGGTGTCATGGCTTCAAAATTTTGAACACTGCCCCTCAATTGATACACACAAAAAATTTAAATATATATATATATATATATATATATATGTGTGTGTGTGTGTGTGTGTGTGTGTGTGTGGCGTATTATATTTAAGGATAATATCACTGTATTATTCTTGAAGGTGGAGTAATGGATAGTTGTTCGGATTGATGAACCCAGTCGAGCTGATTGCGTCCCACTTACGTGCCCAAGAACCTAAGTGGGACGCAATGAACGCGAAAGTTATGATTCTATCTCTTCTCCCTGCAGCTATGAGTAAAATAGCAGGACACATTAGGAACTATAGCCTTGGTTAGCAACCAATCTAGCAGAAGGAAAACGCTGATTTCCAATCAAACTGGAGAAGGTTGGGATTCGACAGGCTGTCTTACCCGAAGCACCCCACTGCAGCTGTGGCTTCAGATTTGGTGACCCTATGGGGTTACGGGATTCATTATCGTGATTATTCTTGGATAATATTAATGTATTATCTCGGATATTAGTACGTTATTATATTATTGCAGAATGACACCGCATTATTGTATTATTACAGAATAATATTGTATTATTATGGGATAATATTGTATTATTATGGGATAATATTGTATTATTATGGGATAATATTGTATTATTATATATAGTCACATCACTATCAACAAAACAACTCTTTGTCAGGGGTTTATGAAACCAGAAAGTATTTGGACATCGGACAATCCATATTGAAAATTTCACCAGGAAGCTGGAAAATGATTCAAAAAGCAGGCAAACAAACAACTACAACAACATTAAAAACCTTTAACGGTGAACCTTCGTTGTCCTTCAACCAAATTTGTGTTATACAATAAAAGCATATTATATGATTAGTTTGAAATATAATAATATAACTACGTATACCTATACGTGTGTCTGTGCGTGTGTGCGTGCAATAGTTAAAATAAGTAAATAAAATATCAGTTTTTGCCTTAAACTTATTGTAATAATTTATTATAAAACAGTAGTTTTTGCCTTAAATATAATTTATTTCAAAGACATGATAACTGTAGGGGTTTGAGACTGTCTCTATTCATAGACGAATTAAACATTGATTGATAATCTTACCAGCACGGTTTAATAATCCATGTTGTGACCAGTTCAAAGGCCAGTTTATAAGATGGCCACACACACACACACACACACACACACACACACACACACACACACACACACATGAAAACAAATAGAATTAGACCACATGAATTCACAAAGTTAAATAACAAAATGCTAAAGGTGACGTGTTCGTGTGGATGATTTGTTTGTTTAGCAGCATATCAACACCTTATGGTTCATTTAATGCCGAAATTTAGATTTCTTGGGATTAATTTCTTTTACAAAAATGTATTGCTGGTAATTTTTTTACTGTGGAAACGTATTGCTGATATTTTTGCTATAAAAATGTTTATACTTTCATACTGGCCTAGATGTCAACCTAGTAGCACGCTTAAGTTCAATTAGTCGGGGCACCAGTGAAAATAGCTCGTTAGGGCAGTTACCATGAATATATTTGTAGAAAAGGCAGGGAAACCACATCACGTCTGTGAGTAAATGACTGGAGTCGTGATGCCAAGTCAGAACCGACTACACTGCTGACCCTTCTTTGGATTTCGTCGAGGACCTCGAGATGAAAGCGGGGGCACCGGACCTGATATGCCAACAGTATTCAATGCACGGACGAATGGTAGATTTGTAGATGTATACGATGGTCTCTGACGAGAAAAAGCTTCTGGAACGATACAGAGAAACAACTTTCTATTAATTCAATATAGTTGTCCCACCTCAATTCAGTGGAAAACGTGAGTCCAAGAAGGAGCAATGAGACACTGTCCCGGAATCGAGCATCAACCATTCCGATGGGGGCAGGGAAGTATCAAAGTTGTTTACCGCATATAAATATAAGCCTTACAAAGGCTTTGTTTTATATAACCATTTGTGAAAAGGCATGTATAATTTAGAGGTTTCATACACCTGAATTCCAGCAACCATGTTCTGTTCTCAGTCATATCTTTGAAATGATTATTTTTACGAATTAGTTATCTTGCTGGTCCCGGGAAAAGAGGCTATTTTGCCGGTAAATATAAATTGTGTTTTAGAACTAAGAATATATATATATATACAGTGTAACCCGGATATAAGAGAAACCCGGATATAAGAGAGATCTTCTCTGGTCCCAAATTAGAGCCTGTGTTAATGTATATAAAATAGACCAAACACGGATATAAGAGAAACCCGGATATAAGATACTTCTTCTCCGGTCCCGACAACTCTCTTATATCCGAGTTACAATATATATATATATATATATATATATATATATATATATATATATATATATATATATATATACCGGGTGTAGCTGCAAAATTGTCCGAAATTGTATTTTAGAACTAAGAATATATATATATATATATATATATATATATATATATATATATATATATATACCGGGTGTAGCTGCAAAATTGTCCGAATCGTGTTACAGCATAATTGCCCATCCCCAAAAATGTTTAATATCTAAAAAATCACTAAACTAATTGAGTTTCTTTTTTACAGATAAGACGTTTAGCCATCTTGACATCATTTGCCGTATGAATCACTGAAAAACCCTTTGAGTTATTCAGCTACAAAGAGAACAGATTAAAATCGTTTGTGTCAGCCTGAGTGTCTTCCCAGCTGAGCAATGGCGAGAGAAAAATCATTCAGGCTTTTCAGTAATGGCACCAGCATTCATACTCAAAGTCCATTCAAGAATCATCGATAGAACGGTGAATAAGTTTAAAAAAGAGGGAACAGTAGAGAGGAAAACTGGGTCAGAAGGTCACAACAGGAAGAGCGATCATCATTTCAACTTAGAGCTAAAGAGATCAATTAGAAAAGATCCAACTCAATCCATAAGACGTTTGACACCTGAGAGAGTAGTTTCAGCTATGGCAGTTGAAGGAGCAGTGAAAAAAGACTTGGAAATGAAATCGTACGTGAAACCTGTGAGGCAACTTGTTACTCCAGGACAGAAAGTTAGAAGGCTAGAAAGGGCGAAGATCATCTTGAATAAGTTGGAAAATGATCCCGGAATAACATATATATTATTTCAATATTTCATGATCTTCCTATCCTTAGCTATGATTAATTAATGATGAACATATCATTTTCGTTTATGATCGATTTCATCATGATTCTTCTGTTAAGTTTGTTGAGTAATTATACATTCTTATTGCATAGCGTCCAATGATGTTATAAAAACTTCGGATAATTCCAGTAAGGAATCTTTAATCATTTCTACAACGGTTAAAAGGTTAAATTAACAATTTTCCTGTTACACGATTTGGACAATTTTGTTGTCACACCCGGTATATATATATATATATATATATATATATATATATATATATATATATATATATATATATAGCCCTCTTTAGTAAAATGAATGGAGCACTTTGGTTGATTGGCATTTGTTTACTTTTGTAAAGACAATACGCTAGATTTAGTTGTGTAACTCTACCGAGTGAAGATAGCTCTGGCTGACAACAAATTAGTTGTGTTTCAATCCTGGCTTGACGCATTCGGAAGTCTAGTCGCACTGAGGAGCTGTGATACAGCGAAACAGTACTGTCTGTGAATGACATAATATATGTATATATATATATATATATATATATATATATATATATATGTGTGTGTGTGTGTATGTATATATATATATATATATATATATATATATATATATATATATATATATATAACAATATTCATTCTATTTCGCCATAGAACTCAGTGTTGGAGATACTTTCAGTTCATTTTCTGGATGAATACGTGTCAATCCAGAATATGCGCCGATGTCTTGATCCAGAGAGTTGGAAAGCTGGGCAACATGTTTATGGAGCCTTGAGATCGTCAGCGCAGTGGTTGTGTGAGCTGTGTAGACAGGACTTGAACGACATGGATTCTGTGGCCTGTGACTGTTGTCTTCAGTGGGCGCACCTGAAGTGCATTGGGAAGAGAACCATGCCCAATGGCAAGTTTTTTTTTATTTGAAAAGACTGTTATGCCTAAAGTACTTCAGAGACTTCTATATTTCTTTTAATAATTGATGATAGATAAATGATTTTAACATGTGTTTTAACAATTGATGGTGGAAAAGATTTTAAATTGTCTTAACAATTGATGGTGAAAATAAATAAATTTCTGTGTTAAATATGTGTGTGTTGTTATTTTTAACATTATCTGCTTTCATAATAATAAAAATATTTACCGGCAAAATAGCCTGGGGCTCTGTTTCACCGAAACGGGTAAAATAAGCTTAAAAGCCTGTTTGTCTATTTAAACGATACCGGCAAAATAGCCTATTTTTGAAAACAATGAGGAATTCTAGGTAGGTCTTGCGACCAGTCAGTCCAAAAGAACCTCATATCGAGGTCTTCTCTTAGTCAGATTGTATCCATTGTCGGCTCGATAGGCATGTCACCTGTTTGCTTACTGTACTTGGTACTTCCAAGCGGTCCCCCATTTAAGTATGGCCCGGCTCGATACAGCTTAACTTCGAACGAGAACAAAACAAAGATACTATTTCGATTTTTAACGATTCAAAGGAATTTCTCTTGAAAGTTTCCATGAAAATAAATAAGCGTGTGGGGCGAGAATAAGATTATCATCCTCCTCCTTCTTATCATCATCATCAGTCCCATGACTGGGTGTGGTCGTAGGGTCATTGCATAGCTGAGTACCTGACCAGTTCCCTCCGCATATCTATGTATGAAGGCCGGATGGGTATTCATTCATCCGCAGCGAGTCTTTGGCAAGTAGACCTGGCGGGGCCCATCTCTCTTCAGATGAAGCCAGAGCGGATTTGACCTCCGATTTGAATACTCGTCCTCGTCATGACCACGCGCCATTTTGTTTTAATCGGGGAGCGGATCCCGCCGCCCTGGTTGTTGACTTCAGTCTAGAAAACTCTCCACCCAGTGATGCTTTGCTATCATTGCACTTGTCGTATGCATCGCTGTGTGGTCCTCTCTACTCCAGTAATGTTTGATGGCCGTTGACCCCGACAAACCCCCCGTTCTTTTTTTAAAATCCTGTTGCAGATCTAGACACACTCCAAACCAGAAACGTATAAGAGCAGGGAACTGGTATTAAAAAAAATAAAACATAATAATAATAATAATAATAGTAGTACTAGTAGTACTAGTAGTAGTAGTAAGAAAATTATAACTGCTACGAACAACTGAACATTTTAGGCGATCGAGACACTCAGAAAAGCGGAAGTTCTAATAACAGCAAAAAAAAAAGAAAAAAGTAAAAAGAAAAAAAAAAAGGTCGCCATTTTGAAGAAGTGGGAAAAAAATCTAGATCGGTTGGCAGGTTCAACATGGAGACACGGCTAGGTCGATGACCGAATGCTAAAATCATTTCTGTTGAAGTTTTGGATTGACTTTCGATGGAGAAATGGGAAGTGAAAATCGTTGCGTAGAACATTGAACGAACGAAAATAAATTTGAAGAATATAAGAACTAATTAAGTGATGCCGGAAAGGAAATCATTTCGCAGACTGATTGTAATATTATTGATAATTACGGATTAGTACTGACGGAGATGAAACATCTGCACGAGATTAGAATTTACATACACGCACGAGCACGCGCGTGCACACACACATACACACACAGACACAGACAGACACACACACACACAAACATACGCACAATCTGAATATCCAAATTTACATATAAAAAGTAATGCACACATGAACCCAGTCACATACACTTGTATAATAAGCATACCGTCAAAATGATTTTTTAAAAATATATATACAGGGTACGATGGATAAATTGTCGTCTAAATAACGCAAAAATGAAAATAACACTGACATCGCATGTTAACAGATATGTTTGCCAAAATTACACAAAAGTATCTTGAAATACTAAAGAGTAAATTTATTCAATAAAATCGCCATTGGCTTCAAACACAGCCTCCAGACAAATTCGGAATCTCCTGCAACTCTTCTGGACGTTCTACCTATTTAAGTTGGTGAATGCTGCCATAACCAGTGTCTTCAGTTCATCTTTAGTGTTACAAGGAGTTTTGTTTGTCTCTCGCTCAACTACGCCCCACACATTGTAGTCTGGGGAGTTAGGTGGCCAGATGTAAGGAGTGATGTGGTCGCAGAAATTGTCTGACAGTCATGACTGGGTTCTCCTGCTTGCGTGGTACAAAGTTCTGTTGCCAGATAGGGCCTAAACAGCAGGCACCCTCTTGATCCAGGGCAGCACTACCTCCTCAAGGCACTTGATGTAGGCCTCCGTGTTGAGTTTGAGGCAGCTCACCATCAAATTTGGGAGTTCTTTTCTTATCCGAACGATCAGAGTGAGTTTTCCGAGTTGCCGTACTTTCGTAATCACCACTGGACTTTCCGAATTCTCTGCACTGTCCTCAGATTGACACGCAATCTCTCTAAAATGTTTGTATTGGAGCTTCCGGTGCGAATGCCAAGCAGTACAACATGCCGTTTTCAAATTCCTGGCGGATTGAATTGCGTCATGGTGCTATTTTTCTCACAGACAGTGCCCAACTGACTCTACTATACTGTACAGTCGAAAAAGATCGCGCATGCGCGAAATGAAAAATATAAAATGGGGAAAATTTACCCATCACACACATATATAGATGTAATCGGATCGGATTAATAAACATTTCCTATTTGTTCTTTATCTTATCGTATGTACGTATATATATATATATATATATATATATATATATATATATATATATATATATATATATATATATATATATATATATATATTTAAAGACATTTATATTATGTTTAACGTTCTTTTTATAGATACAAGTATTTAAGCAAATGCTCTGTTTTTTTTTATAATAAACAGTATTAAATAACATTTACCGGCCTGAATGTCCGAGAAATTTTCATAGAAAACATAATATAAATGTCTTTAAATAAATTGTCGGACAATGTCCAATTCTAAAATATATATATATATATATATATATATATATATATATATATATATATATATATATATATATATATATTAAAACAAAAACAAAAACCGTTGGTAGAATCAACCGACAGTTTGACAAAAGCTAAACACTTATCCAGATGTAGTCTCGAAAAAGAAAAGAGTAAAAACGCCTGAAAGCAAATGCTCGAAGACTAGATTACCAACGTTAAATCCTATGAAAGAATGGCTCTAGTCACGACTCGAGTTTCACGCACAAGCAATCTTCAGGCGCGTGTGTGTGAAATTCTAGTCACAACCAGAGCCGTCCTTTCATAGGATATATATATATATATTAACCATTTCACCCCAAGTAAGGCGATAATGCCACTATGTACATAATTTATTTTAGGATATTAAAACAAAAACATGTCAAAAATCGACACTACAAATGTTTCTCCTCGGGCGATGTTAAACATGTTTTTAACATCGGGCTTAACATCGCCCGAGGAGACAATTGTAGTGTTGAAGCATAACTGTCATTGTGTAGCGATTTTTAACATACCTTTGTTTTAATAGCCAAAAATAAATAATATTTAGCTCTATTCTGTATTGAGCCCTCTTTGAAATTAAATTTACGGACAGTGGAATTATACTCTATTTGTTGTCATTTTACCTGGATATATATATATATATATATATATATATATATATATATATATATATATATATATATATATATATATGTAATAGTTTGGAAAATGATAGGTTCTGCATGGACACCTAATAGTCTTAGAGATATATGTGACTTATGTTTAGAAGAACAAATTAGAATAATAAAATACAATAATCAAAGCTAACTATTGAATCAGAGGAATGAATTAATGTTAAAATATCGACAAAAATCAAATTCAATTTCCATAATATAGATTTAATTTAATTAGCTACCTTATTTCCATAATATTCACTCTCCTTTAACTCTTAAAATGTCGACATTTTCCCTCTATAATCCCTTTACACTATATTATAATTTATAAACTTTCCCCTACTTTAATATCTCCCCAACCCTCTTTCCTTTAATAACTTACATCCTTTTATCGATATATTTAAAATTTATTTTTACACCTCTTAGTATTCCTCTTTTAATTTTAAATTAATATTTCATTCTTCATATAACGCCAGATTAATGTCATAAGGTTAATATTTGGGTTTAATTTTATAAGACTTCTTCCCTTTAAGAATAATACGTTCCACTCTCCCATGACCCCTGTTTCGTGCGCGACGGAAACATTAAAATGTATAAATTCTGTATTAGTTTTTCGACTGGTTGACTTTTTAGCTTTCACGGTTAAATTCTATTACCCGCCCCTCTTAACTGTATAGACACGAACTCAATCCACACCGGGGTTGATAAGACAGACGACCGATATCTTCATCTCCTAAAATAGGCTATTCCCCATATGAGGTAATTTGGGATTTTATTATATATATATATATATCTATATATACACACACACACACACACACACACACACACACACACACACACAGATATATATATATATATATATATATATATATGAACTTTTGTCCTTGTTTTGGTGTGAGGAGTTTGTAAAAGTATTTTTGATACACCCTATATATATATAGTCATCCATAGACAGACTGTTTCGCTGTATCACAGCTCATCAGTGTGGCTAGACATCCGATTACTTCAAGTCGAAATTCGACCGATTTAGCACACACATATATATATATATATATATATATATATATATATATATATATATATATATATATATATATATATATATATGTGGCTGCTGGCGTTTGTATACATTCGTATATAATACGTTAGAATTTCACTTTTCCTTCAGTGCGTCGATAGCTTAGGATCTTCAAGGATGCCAAATCGGTCGGTTTTCGATCCCGGCTTGAATCAATCGGGTATCTAGCCACACTAATGTTTCTCTGATAGCTATTTTCTAAGTGTATGTTTTCTGCCAATTGCCACATGACTTTTGGAACACCCTGTATATATATAGTGAGCATCCATTTATCTCGTGAGATAATGGTAGCGACCGGTTTGGTCAAAATTCAATCCTTTAGTAATGAAACTGGTGTGACCTCTCCAGGGCGCTGCCCTGGGTGATAGTGTAGGAAGACCATGTATTGTCCAGACAACATGCCTCCACTAATGACAGTACAGACAAGATCCAAAGGAATACGGGGCATTAGATTTGGGGTCGGCTTGGCTGCAGGAGTTAACTGAAGGTTGTCAGTGTTGACAACCAACTCCCTGCGGGGCTTCACTCTGGATTTTCTGTTTGGATTTACTTTCATAACATCTTCCGTGTTTGGATAGGAGCGCAAAGCAGCAGAGTTTTAAAATTAAGTTTTTTCTTCCCCTAGATCAGTGTAACTCATTTTTTTTTTTTTTTTTACTTCAGGGCATACATTTAGAATAACTAAAACTTTGGGGTGCAGTTCAGATTTTTATAAGGAAAAATTAGTCACGAAGTTTGAAATAGCAAAATAATAAAGAAGTGAGCCTTTATTTTGAAGACATTACATCGTATATTTAAGTATGTGTATAAAATAGGATACCCCGACAAAGTTTTGAAGAAATATCACAAACGGAAACTAGATTGGATTACGTGTTTCGCCTTTCTAGGCTTCATCAGATCCAAAAACAAAAGGAAGAAAGATGTGTGTGTATGTGTTGTGTACGCTTAAATAATAAATCATTCGTATTTTTCTCGTGGAGATGGCGCTTCTCTCGATGGTTAAATGAAGACATGCTGCCTAAATACGTACACACATGCACACACACACACACACACACACACACACACACACACACACACACACACACACACACACACACACACATATATATATATATATATATATATATACATAGAGACTGCTGGATTCTCCCGTTGATTACGACGTATGGGGGCCAAGCAGCTTCGTTCTTGGAACCAACAGACAGATTACTCGCACATATCATTTGATTATAATGAAGTCCACAGTATGCCACATGGTCCCCAAACGACCATCCACAAATTTTGAAATCAGAGCTGTCCTTCTCCTAGGTCGGTTGCCATCCAAGGCTATAGAACCCTGTCTGTCCTGCTATTTACCCATAGCTGCATGGAGAAGAAGAGGATTCATACTTTTCCCAAGGGTACTAGCACGTAAGTGAATGTAATGAATTTCTCAAACCGAGCCGCTATTCATTACTCCACCTTGCCTCCTATCTATCTATCTATCTATCTATCTATCTATCTATCTATCTATCTATCTATCTATCTATCTCAGTCTCACCTATCTATCTATCTATCTATCTATCTATCTATCTATCTATCTATCTATCTATCTATGACGTCATATATTATGAAATGGACTAAGTCCAACAATTATTTCAATATATTTATTGTTTATACGTTATTTATATATTGTTTATAACGTGTACACAATAAATATATTTAAATACTTATCCAACTTAGTCCATTTCATAATATATGACGTCATTTGTTTACGTTAAGATACGCTTCGAGCAGATATGAGCGTTCGAGAGAAATCATGGGAAATTTGTAGTTAAAAGCAGTAATTCGACCTTGCTAATCAGACGCTTCCTCTGTAACTAAATGGTATATCATGTCAGGCTATATGACGGTTCCGTGTAGCATACAGGTTCAAATTTTCTATGAAATTTCTCGGACATTCAGGCCAGTTAATAATGTTTTTTATAAACAGAGTATTTACTTAAATATGTGTATCTATAAAAATAAGGTATAAACAATAAATATATTAAAATAATTGTCGGACTTAGTCCATTATGGCTGTGTGTTCACTTGCTGAACTATAATTTTGGTCTGATTAAACTCTTGCAAAGGTAGAGCATGGAGCAGTCTTGTACTTTCTGGAGAGGTAGAAGGAAACGAATATTTCTCCACCATTTTTAGCGATGGATAGTATATATTAGTAGCACTTGAAGTATATATGAGTACCACTTGAGGTTTAGCGTGAACTTTAATCCCAATAGACTTTTAAAGCAAAGGATGTTTGCCCATGAATCGAGTTTTTTCCGTTTAACCAAAAGGCGAGGCCAGCCACCACAGGTTTACGGCGGTCCGAAATTATTGCGGTGTCGCTAATACAAAAACAAGGAGTATATCAAGCTTCGTCCGAGTTTGCTATCCATAGGTCCTCAGTAATAGTAAGGTAATCGAAAAGTGATTAAGTTTTTTTCCAGAAAGGACATAAAACAAATTTAAATTAAATTTATTTAAATATTATTTACCAAAAATGTAATCAATTTTATTGTCAACAAGTGCAGCCCAAATGCAAGGCGAATTTTAGATTTCGCGTTTAATGAAATCTGGCTCCCCTCTCCAAAGTTTGGAAGACTGTTTTCAATTTCTTTGTTTCTGCATTTTCGGCCACTTATGAAATTCTCTTATGATCGAAGCCAATGAAAATTTCTTGGCGCTAAATCTGGTGTGTATGTGGCAGAACCTCTCATCTTGATGGTATTATTTTTCTTGCGTTTACTTTGAAGAGTGTGTCCTTGCACTTTTCCGCTAGGGAATAAAACCATTTCTGTTTACCAAAGCAGGACACTTATGGCGGAATACTTCGTCATGGATGACATATTTCATAATAATTTGCGAGGCAAAAATGGAAGGTTGATATTCCTAGTGACTCTTTTTTAACCAGATGGTTACGGGCGGTGGAATTTTGAGTTAGGTCCTGATGAGGAGCCCACATTCCCTATTTGCAAAATTTCCCAATTCGTTTGCTATATTTGTGGACAGGTGGACATGATACATGACTTTTTTGTGCCAAATCTCTGGCGTTTTGATGTGGATCCATTTAAACAAAGTATAATTAGTAGAAAGAAATAAATAGGAAGGAAGGGAGGAAGGAAGGAAAAAGAATATAGCAGAAAAACACTACAAAGGAATGAATGAATCAATCAATCAATGAAGGAAGGAAGGAAGGAAAACGAAGAAAGTAGTAGAAAAACACTTGAAAGAAAGAAAGGAATAAGGGAAGAAAGAAAGAAAGAAAGAAAGAAAAAATGAGGGAAGAAAGAAATATAAAGGAAAGAAGGAAGGAATAAATAAGAAGGAAGGAATGAAAATAGAAAGTAGCAGAAAAACAACAGAAAGAAAGAAAGAAAAGAAAGAAATGGTGTGAAAAGAAGGAAGGAATGAATGAAGGTAGATGAATGAAGGACAAAAGAAGAAAGTAGCAGAAAAAGAAAACAACAGAAAGAAATAACTAAAGAAAAAAAGAAATGTTACATGTAGGTTGGTAGGAAGGAAGGAAGGAAGGAAGGAAGAGAGGGAGGAAAGACGGAAGTATGGAAGGAATGTAAAGGAAAGAAGGAAGGAAAAATAAGAAAAAAGGAAGGAAGAAAGTAACAGAAAAAGACTTGAAAGAAAGAAAGAAAGAAAGAAAGGGAAAAGGGAAGGAAGAAACAAATGTAAAAGAAAGAAGGAAGGAAGGAATTAAAAAGAAGGAAGGAAGGAATAATAAGAAGGAAGGAAGGAATTAAAAAGAAGAAAGTAACCAAAAAACAACAGAAAAAAACAAAGAAAAAGGAAAGAAGGAATGAAAGAAGAAATAAGGTGGCAGGCAAGAAGGAAGGAAGGAGGGAAGGAAGGAAGGAGGGAAGGAAGGAGGGAAGGAAGGAAAAAGAAGAAAGTAACATCAAATAAGAGAAAGAAAGAAAGAAAGAAAGGAAGGAAAGAAGGAATGAAGGAAGAAATAGGGTGGAAGAAGGAAGGAAGAAAAAGAAGAAAGTAACAGTAAATACAACAGAAAGAAAGAAGAAAAGAAAGAAAGAAATATTAAAATAAGTCGGTCGGTAGGAAAGAAGGAATAGATGAAGGTAGATGAATGAAGGAAAAAGAAGAAAAAGAAAACAACAGAAAGAAATAACGAAAGAAAGAAAAAATGTTATATGTAGTTTGAGGGGAAGGAAAGAAAAATAAAAAAGTGTCAGAAAGAAAGAAAGAAAGAAAGAAAGAAAGAAAACTGCAACTATCCAATGGAAGAGGTATAATTATAAAATATGTAGAAACGTTTTACACCGTTCATTCCTTAAGTCATCAGTCATTCACCTGTAATTGAAATATCGTTTTCCTTGTTATTCTGTTTGTCTTATGACTGCATTAGTACTAACGTCCTGAAAATTCTTCATTTCTTTGTAACATAGGAATTGAACCCAGACCTTATCGTATATCACAAGAAAAAACACAAGAAAAACAAATATCACTGAGAATATTTTAAGAGCCTCAGCTCCGAATCTATCCGATTTTATACGAATTTATCCGAACTTATCCGATTTTATACGAATTTATCCGAACTTATCCGTTTTTATATAAATTTATCCGAATTTTTCCGATTATATGAATTTATCTGAATAAAACGGAAGAAAAAAAGATGATTATCCATAATTTTCAAGAATTTAAAATATGAAAAAAAATGTTCTCTTTCCTTTTTCCTTTTTTTTACTGAAGTAAATTAATTCGCATTCAGTAAATGTAATGCGTTATAAGTAATTTCCGCTTTTGTCAATCACTTGTAATGGCGAATGCACCATCCTAATTGTTCTTTAAGTATATCATAACAGGTGAAGAAAAATTGGTTACATACGATAATGTTCAATGCAAAAGGCTGTGGATTGACAAGGAGAAATCTCAACAATCGACCCCAGTAGCTGAACTCCACTGAAGAAAGGTAATGTGCATATGATGGGATTCATTTAGAGTCCTTAAAAAGTAATGTAACACTAAATGCAGAATTATTCATCTAGTGGTTGTATTTATAAAAGTCTGGTCTAAAAGTGCCTCGAGTTCGTCAATAGTGAAAATATCGTTCTCCTTAATGACAACGCAAGGCCGCATACAGCAAGGACAACGCCGGGAAAAAGTTTGGAACACGGTTGGTCTGTTTTACCAAACCTGCCATAATCACCTGACTTTGCACCAACCAATTATTATCTTTTAGATCTGTGAAAAACCTTTTAGTAAGGTAAACATTCACTTGTCAGCTCTTTGTGGTTTAAGGCTTATCGACCTTTTCTAGGTTATTTAAAGCCAAAACATATTTTGGATTGTAAGATTAATATTTTTTTTGCGAGTGAATATTGCATTAACGACTTTTTGAGGTAACAACAGTTTCTCCAGATAGAAGTCATACTATTTAACCCATAGCTTGGTGATTGATTGATTAATTGGACTTCTTATTATTGCATGTCAACACTTTTTGGTTTATTTAAAACCGGAATATATTTTGGATTGTAAGATAATTTTTTTCTCAAATGGATATAGCATTAAACCATTTTTTTTTTTTTTTAAAGAAAACAATGTTTTTCTTAGTCCTAGCTGGCGGGAGAAGAGAGGCATTTGTTATTGCCCAGAATGATAATGATATTTCATCATTCTAAAAATAACCTTGTCATCAGTAATGATAGAAAAGAAGGATATATCATCATCCTAACCCTCGTGATTATGAATACGACCTTTCCACAACGTGTAGGGACCAAGTAGTCAGTAGACCAGTAGACAAGTAACAGTAGCGGTAGAGAAACACGATTGCCAGCGCTCCGGGTAGATCGAAAACAGACGATTTCAAACGCATCCTCACAAATAAAATTCTCGGAACCAAACCAAGTAAGCACTAAGTTTTAAACAAAACAGACACTGAGAACATATTTACACACGCCAGGCCAATATATTGTAATCCACATCACAAAAAGAAAATACAAATTCTTGTTATTTATGTAAACACGTGTTTCAATTTTTATTGTTGTTATTGTACGTTTTATGCATTTTAATTTCTGTCATTAACATCAATCCCATTACAGTCAACAAACAATAACAACGGGGAAAATAATACATCGACACTAACTTATAAACCTCGTTAAACATTCTTACCGTTCTCAAAGACATTTGCATGTAAGTGAATCTAACGAACTTGACTGGAATTCGGAGTCGGCTCTCCGATTACTCATTCCGAGCCGATGTCCATTGCACCATTCTCACATCGTGTCTCGAAGGAAACCCCCGTTAACTATTGCAACATAACTAAAAAAAAAAATGAGTTCCACAAAAGTGATTATACCGTAAAAGAACAACCCACCATCAAAGAATTTTGACTTATGAGAGCAAACTTATCAATTTAGCCTGGCATGTACGCAATTAGGCACGTACGTACTTACGAAAACCTACTGCGCATGCGCTTGTGTTACAGATATTTAAGCGTATTGGCCTCGTAAGATTACAAAGCAGACGCTAGTACGGCGAAGAAGCAGCAGATATCAAACCAGCAGCATGCGTGTTTACATCTGTTGGATAAGAAACAACATCCAAGGATCAAGAGAGAACAAAATGGAGGCTGGGAAACTAAACAGGCGAAAGAGCCGCGTTATGGAGGTGGGAGCAGGAATGCAGAGAAACGAATATTGATACATTCCAGTATATTCTGCTTACAGAACGAAATTTGCAGAGTTTAGAATCTGACTTCACGGCAACGCAAAGTAGAAGATCGACATAAGAACAATTTGCTCAAATATAAGCGAAACGAAAGAAGACGAAATATGCAAATATTCATCTCACTATGACGAAGAAGTATTTTTCTATATTTCTGGGACCAGGTAGTGTAACTATTTAAACTATTTACACTGTTCGGACCATCGTCCTCATCTTTGTTGTCGCATGGCCCAGTGGATAAAAGCGTTGGTTGAGGTAATCCAGTAACTTGATCCAAAGAGTTGTGAGTTCAATATCTGACCACAGCAGAGGGGAATAAAAAATTGGAGAGTTGAGTTACTAAAAGGAAATAACTGAATTGAGATATCCGGAAGAGGCATGGCACGTGAAACTAGAACAATCTACTATCGTGGACGAAATAAAGGGTTCGGCTGAAAATTCTAACCTATAACACCTGACGGATGACGGACCGTACAACGGTCGAAACGTCGTGAATATGACAATAAAGATGAGGACAACAGTCCGAACAAAGTAGATAGTGTAATATAAACAGATTCTGAAGAAGGTCGTAGCGTACAACGGTCGAGAAGGCATTAATATGGCAATAAAGTTGAGAACAACAGTCTGATCAATGTAAATAGTGTAAATAGTTACAATACCTCGTCTCAGAAATATAGACAGATCCTGAAGAATACCGGAGCATACAACGGCCGAAACGTCGTGAATATGACAATAAAGATGAGGACAACAGTCCGAACAAAGTAGATAGTGTAGTTACAATACCTCATCTCAGAAATATAGACAGATCCTAGAGAAGGTCAGTGCGTACAACAGTCAAAACGTTGTGAATATGACAATAAAGATGAGAACAACAGTCCGACCAATGTAAATAGTGTAAATAGTTACATAACCTATCTCGAAAATATAGACAGACCCTGAAGAAGTTCGGAGCGTACAACGGTCGAAACGTCATTAATATGGCAACAAAGATGAGAACAACAGTCTGAACTATGTATATAGTGTAAATAGTTTATAATACGTCATCTCAGAAATATATATCTTTATTACTTCAAGCGTTATTTTCTGTGTGTAGATACCCGTATTTAAGTAGACGCTCAGTTTTATTTTAAACTGTATCTATTTCATCTACTTGGCCTGCAAACTTGAGAATATTTTTTTTAAAGAAAATGTTTCCTCTGGCAGGATTCGAACCTGCATCTTGCTTAGCAAGAGAATCATTGTCTTATCCAACGTTCTTTAACTACGAGGCTACAAAGAGCTTCACAAACAATCAAGGTTCTATTAGCGGAATAGTGTAAATGACGAAGAAGTTTCTTCCAAATCTTTTCGTTTTAGTTAAAAAAAAAAAAACCAAAAAACGATTTCCTAAAAAAGTAAAGTTCATTGTTTTGTGTCTATTAAATAAGTAAATTTATTGTTTTTTTTTTGTTTGTTTGCTAACTCGTTAAAGTTATTAAGTTATTATTTAGTGTCTATTAAAAGATAGGGAATAGTAGGTGCAGTAAGTATGGTATGCGGACGGATGAATGGATTATTGCAGGTTACTATAAAATGTTTAGGTAAAAATAAGTCTTTCTAGTGGGAATCAACACTTTTCATATGAGTGTGTGTATGTTGTATGGACGATTTATAGTAAATATTTATTGATTCCTATATTCCTATGTATATCAGTACACGTGTACCTGTATAAGTGACTGCAGATGTGAAAGATCGTATGTGTATGAAATTCACATAGATGTGTTTACAATATATGATGGAGCATGATCTCTAATATTGCGTTAAAATGCCACTCCATATTAAATTATTAATACTAAATTTTAAGTAATAGAATTTACCAATGTAAAAATAGTCACTAATCAATCTCATAAATAAAATTCAAACTGATAAAGATCTCACCTTAATAATCACTTACTACTAGATGTAAACTTATATTTGAGAAAAAGTTTCTAGTATTTTAATGTAAACTCTATATTTTTTAATCGACTATTTCACATTAAACCCCCAAAATGTCCGTAATAAGGTTTTCTTAAAAAAACTGTAACATATAATTAAATGGCTTAGACTGTTTAAACTGAAAAATTTACGAAATCTCAAATTAAAGAAAAAAACAACGCCTATTCCAATAGAAGTTAATGACACTTTTTTACAACTTCTTTCTCTTTTTTCCCCCTTTTTTCCTCTCTTTTTCTGTTTTTTGTTTTTTTTTATATACTTCTTTGTCCATCCCACTTCCTAATCAAAATATAACTTCCGTTAACAGATTTAAAGTGTCAATGTCTAGATTTCAGCGAAAATTTAAATTTGAAACAATAGAAATGTTACATCTAACTCAATGCTGTCTCTCTACCCCGCTACACTGCCCCCGCCTCGTGAGTTTCCTTATTATTGCCCGTCATAAATGTGTAAATTTATTTTCATTTTTTCATTTCAACATTTGAAAATAAATCTGATGATCCACTGTCCTTTGAAGGGGCTGTGGTGAAATAATTTATTATATGGAACCTTAAAGCAATCTGTTTTTATTTTAAATATATATATATATATATATATATATATATATATATATATATATATATATATATATATATATATATGTAAAATTTTCAGATAGACGATATCTGTAAAAGGATAATATGAATAAGGATAATAATGTCTTGTGAGTGTCAAATTTTCCAAGCCTTCTTTCCTCATTATATGCCCTAGGAATTTCAGCTGTCTTTTCCTGGTGTTAAGCACATCGTTGCTCACATGTTCAGTCCATGGTATCCTCAGCATCCTTCTGTAGAACCACATTTCTGTTGGTTCAAGTCTCTTCTCCATCTGTGAGGAGATTGTCCAGCATTCACTGACATATTGGAGGACTGCTTCAAAAATTTAAAGTCAATCATCATCTTCTGTATCTTTGAATCCTGTTATTTCTTTTGCTCTTTCTGTTCTGCAATGTTTTCTCTGTTTTCTTTACTCTGTTGTTTTTCAACCTCAGTAAGCTGTTGCGTCTTAGTGGCCTTATCGCCTTGCTCGACGTGAAAGGATTACAAGATAATGTTTATTGTTTTTAAAATTATTGGTCTTTCTATTTTGTTTTGTATAAACAGCACCCGTAGTTTAAACAACATGTATTTTGGTACCTGGTCTTTTTTCCCCCTAAGCTGTAACTTTAGCCGTAATAGAAGATACTTTCTAAAGACTGGATCCTGTTCTATTCGGCATATTCAACAACGTGGGAACGTAACACTTACATACACAAAACATCGGATATCTCAGAAAATCTACACTATTTCCACCATCCCGTGCAGAGTTGCAAATCGTCTCATCATGCGCGAGATAAAATCTTAATTCCCCCTGTGGAAGCTGCCCAAAATCAAATGCGTGATAGTGCCAGCAGGTGGCGCTTGTTATGAAGAAACACCAGCCAACATCTGCAATCCCGATTCGCAGTTAATTTTGTTAGCTCGTTTTACTCAACCCGAGACGTTGCAAATAAATAAAAAAGAAAAGAAAAACTTAAAAAAAAGAAAAGGTGTTCAAATCATCTGTTGCTTCTGGTTGTTTTGAATCCGGTCTCAGCTGAAATAGTCAACGCACTTTCTTTACAGAACGATAGGGTTAAATGCTAATTTATTCACAGCCGAATATATTTTTAACGTTGTAACTCCCTGCATCAGTTCTCTTAAAAGAGAATGATGAGAATAAGTCTTCCTTTCGTGTTGAAAACAGCTTTTATTTTTATACAATGAAATTAATATGTGTTTTGGTTAGAAGGAAATATTTTGTGGTTTTTAAAACATTAAATCAAAACAACTTTTAAAAAAAAAAAAGATACACTTGAAAAACAGAAAAAAAAATGGCGAATGATTTATCCACATCCGGTTACTTACAGTCACACAGTTCTAAAATATTCGCGGAAACAGCCAATCAAATTTATTCAGAGACCGTTAGAACTTCCCTTTCAGCCAAATATTACCGGCTCACGGACATATCACGGTGAAAGGCTCGCTTCCGTACGATCATCGAAGATAAGCAACATCGATCCTAGTCAGTGCCTAGATGGGTGACCGCTTGAGTTTACCATGTGCAGTTAGTATTGCTTTTGGCCATATCATGTTGAAACACTGGTTCACGTACGATAACCGAACTTACGCTATGCCGAGCTTGGTCAGTACCTAGATGAGTGACCGTTTCATGAATCCACCTAATCAACCCAATCTATGAGTTAATTACTAAAACTTGTATCACTAAATCAATGATTATTTTGGTCAGTGCCTAGATGGGTGACCGCTTGGGAATACCAGATTCTGTAAGGTTGGATGTGCGGGTGGTGTAATGAATAATGGCTTGGAATTGTTAACCGGTGAGTCGGAGTTCCAGTTCCAGTTGGGTTCGTTATATTCACTTGCACGCAAATAGCCTCGGGAAAGGTATGAATCCACCTCATCCCCTCCAGCTATAGGTTAATTAGTAAAACTTGTGTCACTAAATCATTATTGTTTAAAAAGAAATTCCTGCAATCTAAAAATATTTTCTGGCTTTAAATAACCTGCAATGGGTTGATAAGCCGCAGAAAACGAATCAATGACTATTCTGATCAGTACCTAGATGGGTGACCGCTTGGGAATAGCAGGTGCTGTAAGCTTGGATGTGCGGATGGTGCAATGAATAATGTCTCAGAATTGTTAACTGGAGAGACAGAGTTCCAATTGTAGTTGGGTTCATTGTATTCACTTGCACGCAAATACTCTTGGGAAACGTATGAATCCATCTAAACCCCTCCAGCTATAGGTTAATAGTAAGACTTGTATCACTAAAGTATTATTTGAAAAAAAAAATTCTACCATCTAAAAATATTTTCTGGCTTTAAAACACCTGCAAAGGGTTGATAAGTCATAGAAAACGAATCAATTAATCAACAAATGTTCGTTTGTCAGTTCATATGAATTTCTTAGGTTTGGCCTGAGAAACGTTCTGCTTTTCTTTTGGGAGATAGTTTTCATCAATCTGATTTTTTAATACAATACTTCAAAGGGTTACTGAATATGGTTGCTACAAGGGTGTAAAGGGATGAAGTAAGCAGTGCATATTCTGGGGATATGGAGGATAGAAATGAGACTTGAAGTGGTTAAG
The DNA here is from genome assembly GCA_964036315.1 of Acanthosepion esculentum. Lineage (NCBI taxonomy): Eukaryota > Metazoa > Mollusca > Cephalopoda > Sepiida > Sepiidae > Acanthosepion > Acanthosepion esculentum. Next base: position 55,433,723 of record OZ038507.1, read on the forward strand.
ACCGTAGTGACCGGGGAAACATCCTCTCGGGTGTTTGTCCCACGGTGTTACAGTTATGAGGAAGAAACTACTTGGGGGGACTACTTCTTTGCCAATGGAATAAGATATGATAATTAAAGGTTGAGACAAGATAAGGATATTGACTCTGCCCAGTTATTTGTTTACGTTTATTCTGTGTACTCCCCTGTGTAATATATAGGATTTCAGTTTCACCACACTACTTGTTGCTATGGTTTCCAAAGTATGTTTTTAATAAAGTTAAATCGTTAGCCCCATTTTTTTCTAGGTGCCATGTTGGACGTTTGCGATCATGGCTTTCCACAGTTTATTGGCCTTTGTAACTCTTAGTACATTTTGTCTTTCTGCTGTCACTCCTAAAGCCTGTTCTGTCAACCATTTACAGATAAATAACCTTGGGAAAGAGATAAATCCACCTCATCGCTCCCAGCTATGGTTTAATTAGTAAAACTTGTATCACTAAATCCTTATTATTTAAAAAAAGAAATTCCTACAATCTAAAAATATTTTCTGGCTTTAAATAACCGCCAAAGGGTTTATAGGCCGTAGAAAACGAATCAATCTCTCAATGATTATTTTGGTCAGTGCCTAGATGGGTGACCGCTTGGGAATACCAGATTCTGTAAGGTTGGATGTGAGGGTGGTGTAATGAATAATAGCTTGGAATTGTTAACCGGTGAGTCGGAGCTCCAGTTCCAGTTGGGTTCGTTATATTCACTTGCGGCAAATAGACTCGGGAAAGGTATGAATCCACCCCATCCCCTCCAGCTATAGGTTAATTAGTAAAACTTGTGTCACTAAATACTTATTATTCAAAAAAAGAAATTCCGACTATCTAAAAATATTTTCTGGTTTTAAATAACCGCCAAAGGGTTGATAAGCCGTAGAAAACAAATCAATCTATCAATCAATGACTGTTCTGGTCAGTACCTAGATGTTTGATCGCTTGGAAATACCTGATGATGTAAGCTTGGATGTGCAGGTGGTGAAATGGATAATGGCTTGGAATTGTTAATACGAGAGCCAAGTTCCAATTCTAGTTGGATTCGTTAGGGCAATTTAGATTCGAATCTTAATGTTGAAATCGCGAGATGGTCAATTTGAATTTTTTTGGATAATATTAACTGAGGTTGACGATGCCAATGTGCGGCATCGTTTGCGTAGTAACTGAAAAACTATGCCACGGTATAGGAAACTGGTTTGACGAAACTATTCTCATGTCGTCGATGGTTGTGTCTCAAGTCATTGTGACCAGATAATTGTAATGACGTGTCTTGCTAGAAGCAATCGCTACTCTTATTATTAAAAATATTAAAATATTGTATCATATCCGCACACGGATGGACACAGAGCCTCAGCAGCGATGGCCAGACTGGAAAGAATATGCAAGAGGGACGTCATCATTTCGACCAAGTTCAAGCCTCTACAAATCTCGCTGGTCGTATCCATCCCCCCCTCTACGGACGCGAGACTTGGACATTAAAAGGCAGGAAGGATCCAGCCGTTCGAGAACAAATTCTTGGGAAAGCGCTCCTCCGCATCTCCCAATTGGGAGCACAAAGCCAATGACTATGTACGGAGCAAGATCAAAAGTCTCGTGGGCCGACATGAATCCTCCCCCTGCCACTATCAAGCGTCGGAGGATATCATGGTTTGGTCGCGTCACACGGTATAACTGCCTCTGCAAGACCATCATGCAAGGCAGTGTTGAAGACGTACGCAAGCGGCGACGGTAACTCAAGAGCTGGCCAGAGAACATCAAGGAGTGGACGGACATGATAACGTCGGAACTCCTGAGTGCCACCGCCAAAAGACCATCCTGGGAGAGCTTGTCTGTTTCTTCTGTCCTTAGGTCCCCTACCCCGATAATTCAAAACAGTCGAACGACTCTTGATGATGATGATGATGATGATGATGATGATGATGATGATGATGATGATGATGATGATGAAAGTGGACACTGAAGTCAACGAAGGCCAAAAGAATTGTTTTAATTATTCCACCCCAAGCAAAGTTATAAAGCCATAAGATGCGGGGGTGGGGTTACTTAGTGTCGAATAATATTTAAAAAAAAATAACTTATTAAGGAGAGAGGACAATAAAAGAACAGCAAATAAGAAGACAGAAGATAATGATCGACATTGCATTTAAACTTTTGAAAACCAAACTTTACTGGAAAGCAGGAAACTGGAAGAGAATTCCACAAGCGAGATGTGCGAGAAAATAAAGTTATAGTTACATCTAACCATTTCAACTGCAAAATGAGACCTTGCCGCCACTCTAGTACAGCGCTTAAATTCGTAAGCATGAAACAGACTGTCGCCACTCGGTCTTGACCTCAGTGCCTACTTTTACATTTACACATGTAATTTCACGTTTTTTTATAAATATAGCATACCTGAAAACTATATTTTATCACACACGCACACACGCACGCACACACACACACATATATATATATATACAGAGTTCGCCACAAAAATGAATACAAACTTCAGGAAAGGAAAAACTTGCATAAATGTTGTAACACTAAATTTATTCAGACATCACAAGATTAATACAAGTTATATTTGGACTCTAAAATCACAGGTGATGCTCAAAATGGCGGCCTTTAGCTTCCAGACATTTATTAGTATGGCGAAATACTGCTTGGGTAACGTTTGCCAATCTGTCCAGTGGGATTGATGCACATGATATTTCTATTTCTTGTCTAAGGTCCGACAATATAGTCGTTTTTACGCGATAACAGTCCGAACAATGTAAATAGTGTAAATATATTTTTTGTTTCTACTGCAGCGAAAAGAATGAATTAAATATTATGTGAAATGTCATGCAAAATATTATCTGAAACAAATATTATGTGAAATATTAAATGAAACCAAAATTATGTGAAATATTATGTGAACTATTACGTGAAATCAATATTATGTAAAATCAATATTATATGAAATATTATGTGAAATCAATATTATATGAAATATTATGTGAAATCAATATTATGTGAAATATTATGTGAAATCAATATTATGTGAAATATTATGTAAAATCAATATTATGTGAAATATGTGAAATATTATGTAAAATCAATATTATGTGAAATATTATGTGAAATCAATATGCGAAATATGTGAAATCAATATTATGTGTAATATGATGTGAAATCAATATTATGTGAAACTAATATTATGTGAAATATTATGTGAAATCAATATTATGCGAAATATTATGTGAAATATGTGAAATATTATGTGAAATCAATATTATGTGAAATCAATATTATGCGAAATATTATGTGAAATCAATATTATGTGAAATCAATATTATGCGAAATATTATGTGAAATCAATAGCGTATGAAATATTATGTGAAATCAATATTATGCGAAATATGTGAAATATGTGAAATATGTGAAATATTATGTGAAATGTCATGTGAAATCAATATTATGAGAAATATTATGTGAAATCAATATTATGCGAAATATTATGCGAACTATTATGTGAAATATTATGTGAAATCTATATTATGTGAAATAAATAAACAAACGTGAATGAATCGTTTCATGCGTAGATTCTTGATGACTTTAAATTTCCGTTTCTCTTTTCTCCTTAACCGACGTTCCTTCGCTTTGCAATTAATAGCATTGCTTTTTTGCTCGAAATAAATTTGTTCCAGATAAAATGGTAAACACTATCGTGAAATGAACCAGACGTAATGACGTAAAAACAAAAAAAAGCAACTGATGTGTAGAATGTCAGGTTGGTAGTAAAAAAAATGTCTAAATCTCTATCTTATCTTGTTCACTGTTTTTTGTTTTTTTAATATTTTTTTTGCTTATTTAATGGAAAATATTCAGGAGTGTAATATGAAATATCAACTTTTGAAAATAGTTTTGTTGGTAATTAATAATACTGACTTTGTTGGGGCAAGTTTATCGGATCCAACTTATACAGAATTTTCCTTAAAGGATTTTTTAAATCGTGTGTAGCTAGATGTTTTTTTTTATGATATTTTACTCCCACCAAACGGAAACATATTAGAACTCTGGCAAAACTAATTAAACAATTAACTTTTCCTTGTCTCTTATATACAACGAATCATGTTTAAAAGAAAGGTTGCTGCTCAAATACATATATATATATATATATATATATATATATATATATATATATATATATATATATATATATATATATATATATATATATATATATATAGGTAACTATACTCGTCTCGAAAAACCTTCGAATTCTTGATTTACTAATAGTTAAATCAATCCCGAAGGGAAAAAAAGGTTTTAAAGAAGAAAGAGCCAGGAACATGAAAGTCCGTCGAAAATAATCGCACAGATACAGGTTCAAAGCCCAAAGAAAAAGCCCCGATACGAGTAAACAACTAACTAAAGAGCTCGATACAAACGTCTTGCTCATTAGGCTTGACTATATATATATATATATATATATATATATATATATATATATATATATATATATATATATGTAAGTGATAAAAATTATTAAGAGGATTTGAGATAATCATAATTAAGTAATTCATCGAGTCTAGAAGAAAGCTCAACAGAATGCAGAAACACTGGACGAATGTTTCGTCCTACATTTGGGAATACTCATAACCCGGACAGATACGATACGAGGCAAACGTCATACCAACTGTACCAACAGGCCTCGGTGAAGAGGAACGAATTAGACTCGATATAGCGCTGCTCGATCACAACTTCCGTGCTTCTCTCTCTCTCTCTCTCTCTCTCCCCCTATATATATATATATATATATATATATATAGTCATGAGTCTCTTAACCACCCAAGGCTGATGTGCTCCCCGGGTAGCTACAATAGCGTGTCTAGGAGGCAGCATAGCCTGAGAGAACCAATGTCTTATCTGGATGGATTTGATTTTTTTTTCTTGCATTCTAGACTGGTTGCTACCTAAAGGCAAGCGATTCAAGTCAACCTAGAAGGGGTTAGCGAAGAGATCGATTCATACCTTTTCCGAGTGCATTAGTGCGAAAGTGAATGTAATGAACTCGATTGGAATGCCAATGAACGGGGGTAAAAGTGTTAATTGCCTGAATGCTTTCAGTGTGAACGAGGAGAGTGCTTGCATTGTGGCTAAGAAGATATTTATATAAACCTCACCCCCATTTAGTGTTTCTTTTTATATAGTTGCCGGAAGTCGAAACCAGGAGTTTATGATTGGACTTGATCTATTGATGTTGCGAGTAGCAAAGGGAGTGTGAGAAAGAAAGGTCTCAAGGCTTAAGGTCCCAGGTATTATTTTTTCGCTGGCTCATTTCTGGGACAGGAATAGGTAAGTAAATGCACTTCATTCTTGTTTAGTTCATTTAAACCACATTTAGCCTACTTACCCGCTAAAAGACGATGTATCAAAAGGACAGTTTTTCTCTTGATACCGCTATTATTGTAACTACCATCCCTCCTCGGCAATGTTTATTTTAAAAAGCAATGATTAGAATTTTAATAAAATCTAAACATATGAAAGTAAATTTATACATTTCTTTGTTTTCGAAAATTAACAACAACAGTAATAAACACTATTTAATCAATACATTGTTTATTTACGCTATTTATTAGATTGTTTTTTGTAAAGGTTGACAAAACTTCGACTAATTGTCAATCGAACTTTATAAAATGGTAAATAATTTGAATTTCATTATAGTTCACATATTTCAATAATTTAGTAAATGTTTACAAATTTATGAATATAAATTGTTTACAAATCTATTTCTTTATAAATTTATAAATTTATAAATTGGTAAATGATAAATATTGCAATGTATTAGTTTTAATACAGGATGTCTAAAAAAAATTCGACATCATTTCGCGGGCCAATAATTTTGGCAATTCTTGTTGGAATAACCTCAAATTTTCATAGAATGTCTAGAAACAGATCAAGATTTTATATTTAATGGAGGAGGACAGTACGTACTTATCTGAATGAGAATCTGCCAGAGAGATGGATCGGGCGTGGTGGAGATGAAGACAGTTTTCTGATGAATTGGCCGCCGCGGTCACCGGACATGTCCCCGTGTGATTTCTTTTTATGGGGATATGTGAAGGGACTGGTCTATGTCCCTCCACCTTTTCCTGCTAGCATTGATGAACTCAAGCAGAGAATCACTTCTGCGCTGGATAATGTTACCGTAGACATGCTACAGCGTGTTTGGCAAGAGCTTAACTATCAACTTGACGTGTTCCGTGTCACAGGCGGTGCACATATTGAACACGTATGAAATCGGTCCCATAATAAACTTATGATGTTCAACATCTAAACTGTTCAATTTCATTGATCTAGACTTAGTAGTTTTCAACATAATTGCTTTTAAAATGATGTCAAATTTTGGGGGACACCGTATAATATTGTATTAGTTTTTAGAATGTTGTCAATACAAAATTATTCTTGTAAATAAACAATCTAATAAATAAATAGTTTTTATTATTTTGTTGTAAATTCTCAAGAACAAAAAATTTACTTTCATCATAGTGAATTCTCTAAGATGATTCACTATGATTTTATCCTAGTGAATTCTCTCAGAGTTGATTCTCCTAGTGTAGCTTAGATTTGGCACAAAGCCGAAAGAATGGGGTATTCAGTGAAGTTTGAACTCACTACTCCATCGGAATTGTTCTAGCGAGACACGCTTGCTAAACATTACACCAACTGATTCTTTGACTGAGTTGTATTTTTACGGCTTATCAACCCTAAGAAAGTTATTTAAAGCTAGAAAATATTTTTAGATTCTAAGAATTTTGGGGAGATAATAATGATTTACTAGAGACAGTGGAGAGCCGAGTTGGAGACTCGAGGAAGAGAGGAAGCAACATCAGAGATTGGAACCAGGCGTCCGCTAATATGTACTGTTGATATAAGTACTGCTGATTCTGCTACCACAAATATTACTACTACTGTTACTACTACTGAGGAGGAACGCCGCTATAAACCTTAAGCCCCGCACAGAAATCTTATCCCTCTATCGCAAGAGTCATATATCGTTCTGAATACACTCTGTGTGTGTCTAGAATCCAGTGTATGAGTTTTTACGCCAAATACTTTTCTTTTCTGTAACCCGTTTCTTTTCTATACTATTCTTTTCTGCTATATAAAAGACATTAACAATTCAACCATTGAATAGTTGTTTGTCCGGCTTTCTGCAGATATTAATTTTTGTTTTGCGGCATTCTAAATTTCTGAGCACAGACTCTCCAGCCGTGTCTACATCTTTAGTCGACCGTGAATGGATGAACATCACTTCTGCTTTCTGGATCAAACCAATCACAACGTGGGCAGGATTAAACCAGTAGACCGGTCGAATAATCTACGGATGCTCAGGGGACCTATGGTCACTCCCTTAAGTTCGGTTAGGACCGAATAGACACCTCAACCCAGAGAGTAAGACGCCGGAGGTTGAGGGGCTGGGGCGAAAATGTTAGATACCTTTCCCAAGAGTATTTGCGTGTATATATACATGAAAATACCCTTGGAAATATATACAATGAACCCGACTTGAATTGGAACTCGGCTCATCGACTTCTAATTCCGAGGTGTCAACATTACACAACTTGCACACCCAAAGTTACAGCACCTGGTACTCCCAAGCGATCACACATCTAACTTTTGACCAGGCTTAACTTCGTTGATCGTAAGAAAACGTGATCAACGTGATAAGGATGCAAGCCCAGAAAGAACAGCAAGGATTCTTTCAAACAGGTTTGGTTGAACAATATCGATAAGTTCTGTCTATTCAATTTGTTTTAATTAAAATCCTCAAAATTCCGAAGTAGTTGTATTATAGATTTGGTAAATTACCAAACTAACAAAAAAAAAAAAAAAACCCAAACAAACAAAAAAACAAACCCCCAAACTTGTCCAAAAACTCAAAACAATTCCTTGTATCTATCTAGAAAGAATGAACAGCTTTGCAGGGACCTATAATTTTAGTGACAATTATAAAATCTTTCTATTAAAAGTTCATATGGATTTTATTTTCTAATGTTACTATATTCGTTTTCGGAATTAGCTAAAAACAGTTACATAAACAAAAACAAAAATGAAATCTTTGAATATGAATGTAGCAACTTTCGAAAGTACACGAAAAAAAATATAAACTATTTGAACATTCTGAAAACTAATACAATTAAAACTAATGCAATGCAATTTTTATCATTTATAATTTTTTATTCATAAATTTATAAACATTTACTAAATTATTAAAATAGGTGAGCTATAAGGAAATCTTTATTATTTACGATTTTATAAAGTTTGAATCAATTGGCAATTAGCCAATGTTTTGTCAACCATTCTAGTAAGTAATATAATAAATAAATAGTGTTTATTTTTTTTGTTGTGAATTCTCTAGACCCCCCAAAAAATGTAAAAATTCACCTTCATATTTTTAGGTTTTACAACATTTCTAATCATCACTTTTTAAAACAATAAACATTGTCGATTAATGAACAGATAAAAATCCTAGATTACTCGTGCATAAAGAAAATGCAATTTCGAAATTATTTAAATAATTCCCTCATCTTTTACACTGCGAGTCGTGATTGCTTTCTTTGGATGTTTTACTTTTAATATTTTACACTAACGATTACAACAAAGATGCTTTATCGTTAAAGTATAGTCATGTGACACAGTACTCCTTAAAATTCGGTAAATCTGATTATTGCAAACTTTGCCAAAAAAAAAAAAAAATGAAGGTTGCAAAGACACTAAATTAATGGAACTATTCCCAGCCTATCCGGATATTAATCTAATAGAAAACTTGTGTTACATTCTTTAATAGAAAATATGAAAACGGGGGAAAAAACAACATCCAAGCCAAGATCTTATTATTCCTGCCTCGGCAGTAAAGCTGATCAGTCCGATAAGGTCAAAATGGCAGCCAATGTCCAAAACGACCTTAAGTCCATCGGCAAAAGATAGCTTGTTAATTTTAATACCTTCAAAACTAAACTTCTCTCCATTAATCATTTGAGAGACCTTTCTCTGTCTTCCAGGAGAGTGACTCCTGGCGCCTTCTCGGGCTAACGTTCGCAGCTGACACGAAGTGCAAAGACTATATTGAATCCATTACTAGGTCAGCTGCTAAGAAAGTTGGTTCACAATGTCGTACTAGACAATTTTTCTATCCAGAATCTATCTTAAATATATCTATAAGTCTACCATTCGTCCATGCTTAGAATACTGCTGTCACACATGGTCTGGTGCTCCTGCTATTTACCTTGAGCTCCTTGATCAAATCCAAAGAAGAATCAGCAAAATTATTGGTTCTGATCTGGCGCCTCGGCTTCAGTCACTTTACCACTGCCATAGGGTTGCCTCTGTGTATTTTTAATTTCATGGCAATCGTTCGGATGAGCTCTTCGTTATGGTACCAAGACTTTTTGAATTTAAGCGTCGAGATATCAATAATTTACAGTTGAACTGGCTAGATCTAACCGTAAATTCAATGCTAATAGTTTCTTTACTTGGACTTCTTGCATATGGAACACCCTTCTGGCTACATGGTTTCCAGCCAACTTTCATCAGCAAAAATTTAAATGGGGTGTCAATCGCTATTTACTGTCCTCCTGATTACCAGTCCTATACTCTTTTCTTCGTTTCTAACGAAATTTTCCTGTTTCTTTATACTTTGCTTAGCTTTTGGAAGGCACCATTCGCTATTCCAATGCGCTTTCAGATTTCGATATTTTCCCAACCATTCAAATAATAAACACTATAATAAATAAATAGTGTTTATCATTTGTTTTCAATTCTCGAGAACAAAGAAAATTTATAAATTCACTTTCATATTTTTAGGTTTTATTACAATTCTTATCGTTGTTAAAAGTATAAACATTGTTGAGGAGTGAAGGTAGTTAAAATAATAGCATTGTCAAAGAGAAAACCGTCCTTTTTACACTGGGAGGAGCACAAAGGTCCAAGTTCACTCATATTCCTTTTCTGTTTTCATCTTTTTTTCATTTTTCTGCCAAAATTTGCTTATTTTGTTTCTTTTTCCGCCGGGTTCATATCGCCTCACTGCCCTTGGTTTTCACCTTTTTTCCCTTTTTCATCGAATTTACTTATTTCTCTTTTTCATTTCATTTTCGTTCATATTCAATTCCCCTTTTTGTTTTAATCGTTTTTTCTTTCTTTTTTTGTTGTTGTCAAATTGACTTATTTTTCTTATATATATCTCTTTTTCGTTACTTTCCTCTCTCTTTTTTCTATTTATTCTCTTCTTTGTTAACTTTGTTTTCTTTTCCTTTTTTTTTCTTTTTCTTCTCGTCAATATTCTTTTCCTAATTTCATTTTCGTCTTTTTTCTCTCCTTTAACAAATTTGCTTATTTTTATTACTTTGCTTTTTTTCCCCTCAATCAAATTATTTTCCCTTCTCCGTTTTCATTTTGTTTCACTTCCTTGTCAAATTTATTCCTTCTTCTTCCTTTTCTTTTTTTTATTCGCTCATATTCCTTTCCCCTCTTTGTTTTAATCTCATTTTCACAATTTTTTAATAAAATTTTCTTTATTTTTCTTATTTTTTCTCGTTCATATTGTTATCCCTTCTTCATTTTTATCTTTTTCTTTTTCTTTGTCAAATTCGCTTATTTTTCTTCTTTTCCCCCTTTTTCTCTTTTATATTCTTCTCACCTCTTCTTTTCCCTCTTTTTTGTCAAAGTTGTTCATTTTGCTTATTTTTCCTTCGTTTCTCATTCATATTCATTTCCCATCTTCGTTTTCCTTTTCTTTTTTCCTTTTTCGTTGTCAACTTCTTTTTCCGTTTCTTCTTCCTTCGTGTTCAACTTTCGTCTTCGTTTTCTTTTTATTTCTCCCTATTTATTTCTTTTACCCTACTCCTACATCTCTTCTTCTTCTTCTTCTCGTCGCCTGTCACAGACTTTTTATTTATTTCTTCTTCTCATTTTACGAGCATCATTTTTTTTCTTTTTTGTCAGCTGCCAACAACTGCAGTAAACGCTGCAAGCAAGTGCCATCTGCCAATATTAGCGACTTCAAAGAGAGAAATATTGCAGCGTTATCCGATTACACGTCATTTCTATATTTATGGGACGTCATCAAAATAGTTTTAGGATGACGACAGTGCATTGCAGAACAAATTAGATTAAAATTTGCTTGCTGTTCTCCTTTATAAGATTTTTTCTTCTTCTTCTACTATGTGCCATGTCCCTCAAGGACGTTGGCGGTCATGGCTCTCTCTTTCTTGTCCTTTGTAGCTCCTATTGTCTTTTTGTTATCTCTCCCAAACTCTGTTCCGATATCCATTTACTCAAGTTCGCTAGATAGGTTATGCGTTGTTTTCCTCTGTCCCTCCTGCCTTCAATCTGTCCTGTGAGTATCAGATTTTCCAAGCCTTCTATCCTCATTATGTGCCCTGAAAGTTTCAACTGTCTCTTTCTGATGTTAAGTGTCATTTTCGTTCCCATTTTCTGTAAAACTTCGTCGTTGCTCATATGCCCGGTCCATAACATTCTCAGCATCCTTCTGTAGAACCACATTTTTGTTGCTTCAAGTCTCTTCATCTGTGAGGAGATTGTTCAGCATTCAATTCGATTTAGAAGGACTAATATTATATAACAGTTCATCATAGAAAGTGGGCTTTGAAAATTTGGCACTCACAGAATTTATTGAAGGCAAGAGGAAGAGAGGAAAACAGTGCATAATCTAGATGTTTGTTTAAATGGGTGGCAAAACAGGGGTCTGGAGTCAGCGACCTGAAGGAACACAGCATTTACAAGAAGAAGGAGGAGGAGGAGGAGAGGAGGGGAGAAGAAGAAGAAGAAGAAGAAGCATGAGGAGGATGAGGAAGATGAAGAAGAAGGAGGAGGATGAGAAGAAGCATGAGGATGAAGAAGAAGAAGGAAGAGGATGAGGAGGATAAGAATAATAATAAGAAGGAGGAGGAGGAGAAGAAGGAGGATGAGGATGAGAAGAACAACAACAAAGAGGAGGAGGAGGAGGAGAAGGAGAAGCATGAGGAAGAAGAAGAAGAAGAAGAAGAAGAAGAAGAAGAAGAAGAAGAAGAAGAAGAAGAAGAAGAAGAAAGAAGAGGAGGAGGTGGACAAGAATAATAATAAAGAGGAGGAGGAAGAGGAGGAGAAGAAGAAGAAGGACGAGAAGAAGAAGAAGAAGAAGAAGAAGAAGAAGAAGAAGAAGAAGAAGAAGAAGAAGAAGAAGAAGAAGAAGAAGAAGAAGAAGAAGAACCATAATGAGGATGAGGAAGAAGAAAAAGGATGAGAAGAAGGAGGGGAAGAAGAATGATGACAAGATGAAGAAGAGGAAGATTTGTTTTACGACATATCAATCTCTTGTGGGTTATTTAATACCAGAACATGTTTTAAACTTTAGTTTTATATTAGTTGTCATTTTTATTTATTTTTGTATAAAAGAATTTAACATTAACAATTTGTTTTAGTTTTTGATTTAAAGTTAAAAATTTATTTATTTTTTATATTTTTAAAAGTTCCAATGTTTTGTTTTAAACGTTTGATTGGATAATTTCAATTTTTCTATGTATATGAAAAAAAAATTTTGTTTAGATTTCAAAACTATATATTTTTTAAAAAGTCCACATCAATGACTCTGTTTTATTCTTTTCTTAATCATCAAGTCCCTCTGACAGTCCTACTGGCACCATGTCACCCAGTACCATCTGACGCATGGTCGGGTCATCAGCGATTAAACCAGTTCCCCCAACAGGCCTTTCTGATGAGGAGAGTGGCCAGATACCCAGAAGCATTAAAAAAAACAAGGCCTGTCAAAAGGTGGATGAGCCTTCCTGTAGGGTCAACGGCCATCTAGCACAATGGGGGAAGACTGGGGCTCCATAGCTATTGGTTCAGTCTGTGTGTTGAAGACACGGGGTTACTCGGCAGATGGCCCCCTAGACTGAAGGTAACGACCGGGGTGAAGAGATCCCTCGATGGGATCAACGGTCACGTGTCCGTGACCAAGGCGAATCTTCAAAACCTGGAGAGGGAGAGGCTTCACCAGTTCTCCTTGCCCAAGACACGCCTCGCAGAAGTGAATACTTTAACAGCTTTCAAACCAGATATGTGGAGAGAACTCTGGTACTCATCTGCCCACTGAACCAACTGACTACACATCATCCTGAGACAGATAATGATGATGACTGTACTGTTAAATTACTACAAGATGAATTCTTATCGCAACCAGCCGCCAAAAGTTATTTGCTGGTAAAATCCACTCCAGTATTTTTTTTACACTAGTTGGACAATATATAAAGGAACCTACAGAGAAAGTAAAAATTCTTGGATGTCGCTTAGTTCTTAGATTATTCTTTTATGTTCCATGGGAATGTGCCCAGCCCCCAGGGAGAGTGTAACCCCGGCTAGTATTTGAGATATCCCGAAAGAGGAAATGCGGAGACGGCTGGGATAATTTTTTTTTTATTTTTTACCCTTGTCCAATCTACGCGTAAAATACCCACTTTAAAGTCGTCCTTGTGTCACATTTATTCGCGTGGGCGTTCGGTTATACATCGATCTTAAATGGTTACCATATATAGTTCCCAGATTATGTAGTTCTCACGAGATTCAGTTTGCGCGAGAAATCTACGGCATTTACCGGAAATCCACGAGACTTACCAGAAACCTCAACTATTTACACTTTACACTTCTAATAAAACAACGGTGTAATGCAATAATAACAAAGAAACAGCAGACTCATTTGCCTATGTAAGTGTCCATTATAATTCTCTTGCTTCTAACTCTCAGGCTGCAAGCAATAATATTTGTTAATCGTCTAAATTCTAAGAGTAGCATGGAAAAATTGTAGATACATTTTCAACGTTTTGATATTATTTTAAAATAGCTTAATATTTCATGACGGATAATTTAGTGAAAGTCATAAGAATATGACCACAATGTAAGCGACATTAACAGTATATGACTATATTAGTATATGACTACAATAGAACGACATTGATGGTATATGACTACAATATAGTGACATTGACAGTATATGATTATAAAATGGCAATATTGAGAGTATAAGTCTATTATAACATATGACTACAAGATAACAGAATTGAGAGTATACGACTATAATAGAACGATATATATATATATATATATATATATATATATGAAGAAATATAGTCTTAAAGTGTGCTATATTTATGGGATAAAGTGCTCAATATCAGAGATAGAGCGTGTGTATCTATTTATATATATATATATATATATATATATATATATATATATATATATATATATATATATATATATATATATATATATATATTGAATTGGACAGAGTCCGACAATTTATTTAAAGACATTTATGATATGTTTAACGTTCTTTATATACTTTAAATACTTGTATCTATATAAAGAACGTTAAACATATCATAAATGTCTTTAAATATATATAGAGAGAGAGAGAGAAAGAGAGAGAGGGAGAGAGAGAAAGAGAGAGAGAGAGTGAGCGGAGGGAGAGAGAGAGAGAGAGAGAGAGAAACGGGATATCAAAATATACTTTTACAAACATTAGGGGAGTGTTTCTCACACCAAAAACAAGAACAAACGTCCATATAAACGTATGACCGCAAATCCTTCGTTTTTGTGATATTACGTTTAAAGAAGCTTTATGGGACATGGCGCCGTGTTGCCATGTAGACTAGGTTACACTTGTTATTCGTGTACATTTGTAGTAATGAGTTAACTGAGGAGTTAACTGGTACGCTATTCATATCGTGAGCAGACAGATATGATTTTTACATACGGTCGCGCGAATGGTAATGGACACGAGGCTGCACGGCTGTATCAGATTGCGTTTCCAGACCAAAGGCAGGTGAGTCTTCCAACGTTTACTGCTGTTTATCATCGCGTTGCTGAGACAGTGGCACTACAAACTATGCTTGACCACGAAGTACATATTCTACAAGCTGTCGGAGACGATCCAGGTATCATCACACCTCAAGTGGCCCTAGGATGTCGTACATCCCATAGTACCACATGGAGGATACTTCAAGAGCAGCTCCTCTATCCGTATCATTTGCAACGTGTGCAGGGTCTTTTGCCCTCTGATCACTGACTGCCGATCCGTTGTTTGACTTTTCAGTCTTGTTTACGGACGAGGAGACATTGGAAGAGATGGAATAACAAATCTACACAACCAACATTTGTGGGCAGATCGGAAGCCTTGTGGTATAATATAGGCTAGATACCAGCATCAGTTTACGATTGCTGTGGGAGCTGGAATTGTAGATGAGTAGGTCCATATGTTCTCCCAGCACGTCTTACAGGTGCGACTTTATTTCGAACACACTTGCAGACCTGTTAGAGGATGTACCCCTGCTAATATGAAGACGCATGTGGTTCATGTGTGATGGGGCTTCAGCACATTTTAGTCCCATCGTTCGCGATGCAATAGCTGACATCTACCATGAAAATGTACAGGTAGGGCAGGGCCGGTTCCATGGCTTGTACATTCCCCCGACCTCAATCTTTTGGATTTTTATCTGTGGGGCATTAATAATGCAGAGACGCTTTATCAACGTGTCATGGGGGCCAGAGAAATCATTTGACACTGTGTGGAAGTATTTGAAAGGGATAATGACCTTTTGGATATATGTTCATAAGGACATTTTACTAAGTTTTGATGTCTGGAACCATCCCCCAAAGTTTGTAAAAGTATTTTTGATACTCTCTCTCTCTCTCTCTTTCTCTCTCTCTTTCTCTCTCTCTCTCTCTCTCTCTCTCTCTCTCTATATATATATATATATATATGCGTTTAGTCATGTATGAATATATAGTAAAAACAGTAAATTTTTCAAACGCATAATCGCCAACTACCTGAAGAGATACATACAAGAAGATAATATATATATATGTATATATATATATATATATATATATCGCACACTTTCACACTGCTCATGTGGCAGTAGCTGAGCAGCCAAATGTGGTTTTAATTGTTACCCCACCCCCCTTACTCACCAGACTTAGCTCCATCTGACTTTTTCCTGTTGCTTAAACTCAAATCCCACTTGCGTGCTCGCCATTTTGGAAACAATGATGAGATCATATGGAGGTCGCCTTCTTCCATGATAGGATTCCAATTCTTAAGCCTTGTTGGATCACGTGTATTGATGTCAAGGGGGACCGTGTTTCTCCAATTCCTTCTGGGTGAGGTTTGTATCTTTTTGAACGAGGCTCGTATGTACACACACACACACAAACACACACACACACACACACACACACACACACACACACACACACACACATATATATATATATATTAATAATATTAGTGGTCAATATATATATATATATATATATATATATATATATGTTTCCAAGGGTATAAAATATTCAGGTAGAGCGCAATGTACAGTACAGATCAAGAATATAATATAAAAGGCTGAAACAGTAATATTCCATGGCTATAATTTATTACATTGGAATCATAATGACGATCCAATTCACCAGAGCAACAAATTCAAAAGGAAACAGAAAACATAACTCCGAGATTTGATGAATTGGACCGTGATTACGATTCTAATGTAATAAATTATAGCCATGGAATATTAGTGTTTGAGCCTTTTATAATATATATATATATATATATATATATATATATATATATATATATTTTTTATCTATCTATCTATCTATCTATATATATATATATATATATATATATATATATATATATATATACATTTTATCTATTTATCTATCTATCTATCTATATATATAAATATATACATTTTTATCTATCTATCTATCTATCTATCTATCTATCTATCTATCTATATATATATATATATATATATATATATATATATATATATATATACTGCTAATCGTATATATATATGAATATAAATATACCGCTATCGAATTCTTAATTTTGTTTTACTCATTAGCACTTAGAATAATTTGTAACATAACCGTTATCGCCCATCCAATAACCATTAGAATAATACAATAGGCCTACCCATAATACATCACTGACCAATGTATATATATATATATATATATATATATATATATATATAAAATTTTGTTTATTCATTTTCTTTCTTGAATAAAAAGTAATTTTTCAGCTCTCAAACTGTAATATTTTCAAATTTTAACAAGTGTGTCTACTAAGTGTGGCATAATGGTTGACGAAAATAGTGGGCTTTACCATTATTACTAAATAGAGAGTTCCTGACAATGGTTGCCCCATACACGATTTGGTATTAAATAACCCAAGTAGAGTTGGCATATTGACAAATCTCTCAGCCTAACGTAACCTTGGTGCTTGGATATGGATATTATTTAGCAAGGCTAATCTGGTTGACCATTACTACTGATTAATGAATTCGATCCTCATTGGGGGCATCATACTAACATGCGATAATTAATAACCCAATGAGGGTTGACAATGTAAAATTAACCAACATAATCATATCGCTGTTAGCTTTCGAAACTGAGCTCTCCGTCGAAAATGGGACCATATTTAGGTTAGCCAAAAGTGCTCGTCGTTTACGGCCTTTGAGTAAGCATTTGTCAATCAGCTACATCGAATTCACAAATAAGACTCACTATGTGTATTTAATTGATTGATGAGGCAGGTTTTTTTCCCGCAGTAGATTGCCATTTCTTTCTGCGGTAAACCAGTTGTGATCCAAGGCTATAGAACCCGGTCAGTGAATCCTCTTCTTCATAGCTGGGGGGGAGAAGATTCATACCTTTCCCAAGGGTATTAACACATAAGTGAATTTAATAGATTCGACTGGAATTCGAACTCGGCTCTTCTTTTCTGTCTCCGATTCCTCAATCCGAGCCGCTATCCATTACACCACCTGACTAGATATAAGTTGTTGTAACCTAGGGAAGGTTAATGAATGAGAAATAACCAAAATGGAGGTTGGAAATGAAATGGTAATCTTTAAAACATTAACAAAATACAATACTCGCCAGCGGCGTGAAGTAGGTAAACAACTGCTAGTGGTGGACTACTTATACAACATATTACCCCCACTTACAATAGTGTCCAACGTATTTATAAGGATTGGGACATACCCATTAGTGTTCGGCATATAACATAAGTATCTTTTTATGGCATTTGGGTAAACCTGGACCCACCACATGCTACGACATCACCTACAAATGTAGCTATTTACATTCAATATTACACTATTATGTAGTCAGGTTACCTAGAAACAATGATAGTCTATTGCGTGTGAGTAAATAGCTTTCCAGATACCTCAAATTCGCTCATAAAATCGGGAGATATGTGAGCCATTTTTGTTGGGGATAAAGGCGGGTTGCTTATATGCTAGCAATTAAGGAAAGCCGCGTGAAATCAGAATATGGTGCTTTTGACGGGATTTGAACTCTTAGCAGATGTGGTGCATTCCCCAGACTTAGCTACGTATATATTACATCCTGTAACCTTTAAAAAAAAGTTCAAATGGAACGTTTTGTTTCACTCAATGTCTGTTTACTTCCCAAATTCTTTTCTTGCGCCCAGCATCGTTCCTGCCTAAATAAGTTCATTATTTTCTAAATATCTACAAGTTATCTTTGTAGAACCGCACTGATCCATTTACAAGATGGTTTGTTCCCTAATTATGCCTTGGCGTTCAATAGGCCTTGGCCTTGTGCCAAACTATAATAAACTGAAGAAATATCTACATCTCACAGAAATCGCACATTAAGACCCAGTTTTACTCAACATTTTCGCCGTGTTTAATGTCCGTACGGACCCGTGTTTATGTACCCAATACAAAGCACAAGAGCCATTCAAAGTAGAGTGTTACTGTCGAAGTGCTAATGCCGAATGAGGGTGGGATATGAATGGAAGAGTAAGAAGTGTAGATTAATAGGAGGAAGAAATATGGCGACTGACCCTTGACCTGAGAAAGGTCAAAATTGAAGTGTTCAGGAAAGAATTCGTACGGGAATCTCTCCCACAAAGTGCCAGTTCTTTTGGATGGGGAAGCTGTCTGAGTGGAACTTCCTTCTTACATTTGGGACACGGGGCAAATGAGGGTGTTTCGACTATGTGGAAGTGGCATGGCGTGTTCTAACTGTAAAGGTCTGAATCGGTTGAACAAAAGAATGAAGCGCATCTGAACATTTACTATGGAAATAGACACAGAATAGCGAGTGAAGATAGCTCTGGCTGACACAAAAAATTAGTTGTGTTTCAGTCCTGGCTTGAGGCATTCGGAAGTCTAGTCGCACTGAGGAGCTGTGACACAGCGAAACAGTACTGTCTGTGAATGACATAATATATATATATATATATATATATATATAAATATATATATATATATATATATATATATATATATATATATCCTTTGTTTCCTGTTTAGGATTGGGGTTCTGTTTACTTCTAAAGTCTACTTCTAACATCTCCACATCTACTCTACTCAACATCCAAAATTTTAAATGCAACGCCAATTGGCATCTTCTGTCTTCCTGAATCCAGTTCTTTTATTGTCCTTTTCCTAACTAAAACCTTCTGATTCTCTCTCACTCCCAGTAATCCCTTTGCGTTTTAGTAGCATTATCGCCTTGCCAAAACTTCAGTAACTAGAATAAAGTATATTCATCTATATTAAAATATTCGGAAATATTAAAATCAAACAACAGAGAAGAATTAACAAAAGAAATTCTATTTTATTTACTATATGCATTTTTCGAAAGATGACTGACAAAAAAAGAATGAAAACTGGTTAAGCATTTTTTCCTCCTTTTTCGTCTTTTGAATTACCTCTTTAGTGTCAATATAATATTCTTTTTTGTTATCCTTTCCTATTGTTTGATATTAATATACCCGTTTCGTTTATTATTATTCAATACTTTGACATTATCATTCACGTTGAATAAACGTCAGTATAGCCG
This sequence comes from Acanthosepion esculentum, assembly GCA_964036315.1. Lineage (NCBI taxonomy): Eukaryota > Metazoa > Mollusca > Cephalopoda > Sepiida > Sepiidae > Acanthosepion > Acanthosepion esculentum. Next base: position 55,453,656 of record OZ038507.1, read on the forward strand.
GTCCTATAAACGAAAATGTGCTCTCGGTACTGAGCCCGGCTCCTTCAGATTTCCATCTTAAGGTCTACTAACTATATATTCTAAGTCTTTCCAGCCTTCCCCTCGTCAGCAGACAAAGTGGATTTTAGGTGTGAATATTATCAGTATTTGGCGATTACATATTATTTAATATATACAACATCCTGCCTTTGATTTTTTATTATTTTTATTCGCTGTGCACATTTATTTCAATCTTCGATAGAGTTTTGATGAGAGAGGGCTAAAAAAAAGATAAGCATTTTTTTTTGTTTTTGGATATACAGGGTGCCTTGCCTTGCTTGGGGTGAAACGATTTAACACGCACAAGCACACACATACACATATGTGAATACCAAAATCATAAACGACTGACGTAATAACAAGCAAATCGGTTATCCGAAAGTAACAATTCAAAGTAAGTAACAATTCAAAGTAATCCCGAAAAGGGCTTTTGTGAATGCACAGAGACTATATCCTTTAGGAGGGTATAGAGTTAAAATAAATTTACAATAAATGTACAAATAGACTGACATATAGTTTCACAGTAGACCTGCAAATAGATTTATATATAGTTTTACAAATAGCATGACATATAGATTAACAAAAGATTTAAAAAACTGATAAATAGTACAGTTAAAGCATAAACATCTGATTTTGGGTGTTTCTTATCAAGATTGCAGATCTTCTTGATAAACAACATTTTTGGTCTTTCCGTGTGGGGTATAAATAAACAATTGGGATTGCCGACTCCCAAATAAAGTTGGCTATGGGAGAAAACCGGTTCTGCAAGGTTAAGGCCCCCCATATACAAGGATTCCCCCTGAGCTTTGTTAATGCTGATTGCAAACTTCTGTTTCACCGGGAATTGCAGCCGCTTGAACCGGAAAGGCATCTCCGAGGGAATAAGTGGAATTTTAGGAATAAATACAGCCTTATCGCTTGCTTTGCCAGTCAGCATTGTCGCCTCCAAGACTGTTGGCATCATCTTCTTAATTGTAAGTCGTATGCCATTGGAAAGCTTCGGTGGATCCGGGTTTCTTAGCGGCATCACCGGTGCTCCAATCTTGAGGTGCAAATTGTGAGGTGTGAGGCCTGCTGGTGTTAGGCTATTCAAAAATTCAACTGGATAATTCACAGCTTCATCGGCATTTAATACAGCGTCAATGGAATTGTAGCTGCAACTGTTCCGGAAGTTTGATGTTCAAATCATGAAATGCCACATTCTTTGGGGCTAACACAACACGGGTTCTCATCCAGTTGTGGTCTGTAAATTGATTCCTCAGGTTTGAAAACACCCTAGTCATTAGTTTCTTTAAATCAGATACCATATGTTTAAAAGCAAACTGACCCGGCCATCCTTCTCGCCAACCAAAGTGACGTTACTAACATCCAACAGTTGCTTAGAAAAATTACTAGCTTCCTCATCACCAATGAGCTGCACTCTCATGTTGGCAGTGAATCTCAGCTTTTTCACACTGCTTTACCTCGTCAGCTATTGCCCCTTTCGGAGTCATTGGAAGGGTTTGTCTAAAGTCTCCTGCAAGCAAATCTGTTGCGCCTCCCACGAGCCATGTATTGTGTCTAAGGTCTTGAAGTGCCGTGTCAGGACCCTCAAAGGAAGACTTATAACTAATTGTCGCCTCATCCCAGATGATCAATTTGCAATCAATGAGGAGATTGCCTTTTATTGAACCACGTCTGATGTTGCAGGTTGCTTTCTCTTTCTGGGAAAGGTCCAAAGGAAGTTCGAAGAACGGATTAGCTGTGCGGACACCACTTAGCAGTGTTGCAGCTATTCCACTTGACGCCACTACGAGAGCAATGTTTCATTTGGCGGAGTTTAGCCAGTGGTAGGTTGATCATAAATGTCTTGCCAGTTCCACCTGTGGCATCGAGGAAGAATAGATCTCCTCTTTCACCTTCAATGCTCGAAATGATCGTGTTATAAACACCCAGTTGGTCCTCCATTAGTTTGTGTTCGTTATCAGCTATATACGCCGTCATTTCCTCGGTGCCATTACTGATCTCCTGCACGTACTCAATAATTTG
>OZ038507.1:55460722-55578222 GCA_964036315.1 Acanthosepion esculentum
AAACAAGAAAAGGGGATGGAGTTTCACGGGCGAGAAGTGCGAGACATGAAGCTATTGGAGTAGGAAAGACGGCTACACTTAACAGTTTCGACAGTGAAAGGGTGAGAGCGAGATGCCAGCCTAGTTGAACGCTTAAATTCATGAAGTCTGGGAACCAGCGAAAGCAGCTCATCGGAGCAGTTACCGTGAAAGTGTTTGTTAAAAAAGACAGAGGGAGGTGACGGCACGTCTGTGAGAGAGCGACTGCAGACGAGATGCCAGATCAGGGCGACATATCAAAAATTATGAAAGCATTTTAATTGCAAAAATAACAGCAATACATTTTTATATAAAAAACAATACATATACTAAAATGACCAGCAATACATTTTATAGTAGAATTACCAATAATACATTTTGGAGAAAGATGACCAACAATACATTTTATCTGTAATTGAAGACATACAATTGCGTTCAAAATGTTCATAGGGAAGCTATAAAATTGTATTCAAATTATCTATATTATATAACCAATAGTGGTTGATATGCAGCTAAACAAAATCAACCAACCAAACGTAATTTAGTAGATATCTGGCTAAAACTCGGATTAAATATATAATTTCTCGGCGAGCTTAATCTCGACATGGTAGTTTTATTTGACTCTCTACTTAGATATTCGAATCATTGTCCAGGTAAGGCAGATATACGACGCTTTGCGAAAAAGGTAATGCGTGTTTTAATTTAATTTTATAATTATTAGTATTAATATTTATTTTTCCAAGAAGTTGTTTAGAAATGAAAAGGGAAAAATGTGGGGTTACCTTTTCATTTTGAACGGAAAAAGAGCATTTCTTAAATAATGAATCAATGCTGAATTGGTTAAGCATCTTACTTCCCACGAGCTCCTTTCCGGCAAACAATATGGCTTCCATTTCGTCAGGTCTACCACCGACGTGTTAACGGTCATCTCTGAAGTTATCTATCAAGGTTTAGCTAAGAATGGCGAAGTTCAGGTTGTGGCTTAGGTAACTCTGAGTTCGACAGGGTTTGGCGTGCTGGCCTTCTGCGCAAACTCGAGGGCTACGGTGTCACAGGACGTATATTTGTAAGTAGCGCGTCACGGACGAAGTTGTAGCAACTCTGGATACAAGAGGCTGCTTCGCGAACTAACCGCTAGTTGTCGAGCCGTCACTTTGTTTACATCAGTCTAACAACACGTGTAGCCTATTGCTCCATGGGCTTTCCCCTTTTTTAGATGCCAGTGTGTTTCAGCGTTTTATATTCATCATTTTCTATGACCATGCCGTCTGGAGGAAGAGCGGTAAAGAGTGAAGTAGCACAAAGTTTGAGTTGGTCAAACTTAGTGTCGGTAACTACGGACAATCGGCATTATCGAAGCGAAAGTTCTATGACAACAGTTTCTTTTGTCACCCTTCTCGCTTGTGGAACTCATTTCCGGCTCCATATTTTCCAGTTAACTTTGATAGTAAAAAATTTAAATGCAGTGTCAATCGTTATCTACTCTGTCCTCCTGATTACTCTTTTATTGTTCTCGCTCCTTAGTAACGTTTGTGCTTTCTAATTCTTTCACACCCAGTACCCCCATGGCTGTGTCTTAATGGCTTTACTGCCTTGCTTGAGGTAAAACCGATTAATATATATATATATATATATATATATATATATATATATATATATATATATATATGAAAATAATTCAACATTGAATAATATCAACGATGAAAACAACCACAATATGCTGACCGTGTTTGGAAGATTGAACATTACTATAACTCGAGAAATATACATAAAACAATCAATATATCCAGTTAAAAGTATAAATAAAAAATCATCCTTGATAATGGCTGAAAAGTATTGCCGGAAATGCTTGGAAAACATTCGGACAGTTTTTATATAATTTATGTCCTGAAAAGAAAAAAAAATATGAACAAAAATATGAAAAATATGAATAAAATATGAAAAAAATATGAAAATTATATAAAAAAAAACTCAACCATAGCAGCTTGTTAGTCGTTTACACACACACACATACACACACACACATATATATATATATATATATATTTATATATTTAAAGACATTTATAATATGTTTAACGTTCTTTTTATAGATACAAGTATTTAAGCAAATGCTCTGTTTTATAATAAACAGTATTAAATAACATTTACCGGCCTGAATGTCCGAGAAATTTTCATAGAAAATTTTCGCTCTCCGACAGGAATCGAACCTGTATCCTATACGGAACCATCATTTCGCGTGATGTGCCTTAACGAAATGATGGTTCCGTATAGGATACAGGTTCGATTCCTGTCGGAGAGCGAAAATTTTCTATGAAAATTCCTCGGACATTCAGGCCGGTAAATGTTGTTTAATACTGTTTATTATAAAACAGAGCATTTGCTTAAATACTTGTATCTATAAAAAGAACGTTAAACATAATATAAATGTCTTTAAATAAATTGTCGGACTATGTCCAATTCTAAAATATATATATATATGTATATATATATGTATGTGTATATATATATGTATGTGTGTGTATGTATATATATATATATATATATATATGCATAAAATATTAATAGAGCTTAAGCTTATTTTTAATTAGTGGATATTTTTATTAGTGGATACTCGTATTTGAAATAGATGCCCCATTTTTAATTTTACTTTAAAGTAGGTACCTCATGTTGCTTGCTGAAAAACACCATAGCATGATGAAAAAAGCCCCAAACTTAATAAAAACAAAGCTTTATCGTTAAATTGTTTATGTTATTATTAAGAGGAAAGACCTAATTATTTTTTGATTATTTTATTAAATTTTTAAATCCTTTCTAGCACGTTTTAAATTTTAGTTAAAAATCTTTTTTTTTTTACGTCAGCGGTCGACGTTAATTTACGATTAGTGTTTTTGCACTTTTTTCCGGTGAAAAACATTGATTTGAAAATTCTTGCAAAAATCAGATAATTGTTGGATTTTAATGAACCTTTCAGAACTTATTCACATATGAATGAAAATGTTTTGACATATTTTTCAGAAACTTTAGGTAATTTTTACATATGTTACCCCACCACCACCACCATTACTTAATTTCATGAAATTTCGAGAAATTAATTGCAATCTCAAAATTTGTTTTTATTAGTTAGAGAATGTAAATCAAACTACTACTCATTTCCCGAAAATCTGCTACGAATCTTAAAATAAAAATGCAATAAAACTATGACATCATTTAATTATAAAATCTTTTAATTTAATTGTTTTTATAAATAAGATTTATTAAGAAATCTGTTGTCTTAAGAAAAAAAAACTTTCCATGAATAATGAATTTTTACAAGAATTGTTTTTATTGTTTAAATTTTAATTATAATAATTTATAATAATGTAAATCACCTAAAATTCTGCATTACTTCAATCCGCTTAGGTGATATTTTTATTAAGTGAAAACTATATTTACGAATCAAAAATTGAAATGCTCAATAAAAGTCGTTTACACATAATATTTTTTTTAAAAAGATTGCAATTTTTTATGTATATAAAATATTACGTAACTTATTCCTGTTTGAAAGTATGGCTGACCATTTATACACATATTAATGTTCACTTATTCTAGTTGAATTTATCACCTACGTATATTGCATATGATCCATTAATATACATAATTAGGTTACAATAAAATTTTTATTTTATATCAATACTAACTTATGTAAATTGAAATGTAGTAGAGTGGGGCCCCCGTATTATAGATTCGAGAGCTATTATAAATTTGGACAGGGGGGACACCAGACACTTTCACCCGCCTTATATATATATATATATATATATATATATATATATATATATATATATATATATATATATATATATATATATATATATAGAGAGAGAGAGAGAGAGAGAGAGAGAGAGAGAGAGAGGAAGTGTAGGAATGGTAAAGAATTACTCTCTTTCAAATAAAGTGGTTTGTTAAGCCGATATATTTTCAGAATGAATGGCTGGAAAAGTTTGTAGCCTAGTAAGACAAAAATAGAAATCGACAGTGAGAGAAAACTGTGAACTGTTTTTTCCCACACTTTCATTCTTGAAATTTGGTTAATACCTCGCTCAAATCGGAGAAGCAAAGCTTTGTTCAAGAGTAGAAATGTAGCTTAAAGATCCTTGAAGCTATATACATAAAACAGTTGAAACCTAACCTGAACAAAATAAACTATGAAATCTCCACAAATATTTTTAAATGCCTATAATTTATAACAGAAGCCATTGGTTTATACCAACGGCTTCCCATACTTAATACTTCGTGTTTTCACTCTTGCGTGATCATGTGTGACGTCACGAGATGCGACGCGATTTTCGCTTCCGTTTCTCGTATATACGATGTTTGTCGTTACTTTGAACTTATTCAAGCAGCAAGGGCGAACTATCATTGTGGTTTCATCTGTAAGTTGTTTGATTTATTGAAATTGTCATCTTTGATAATGCCTTATGTAAGCCGAAAGCTTAGATTGGATTTAAACATGTTTCAATATGGTGTTTTCCTTTTGTCTTTCAACGATAATGCGTATCAGACAATATGAAATAAACTTACTTAAAATAAATAGACAAAACTTGTCTATATTGTTTAATGAAACATACATTAATGAAAAATTGCTGCCGAAATACACACAATATATATATATATATATACATATATATATATATATATATATATATATATATATATATATATATATGCCTCTGTGTGTATGTGTGTATATATATATATATATATATATATATATATATATATATATATATATATATATATATATTTAAACCAAAAGAGACAAAGTTCGGACAGCTACTCATGTTTCACCTTCTTGCGATCGCCAGGCGACCAGAACGCTCGGAATAAACGCTCATAGTAGCATTCAAAACAACACAAAACACATCTTTTACAGTCAAACATGAAGAGAAGTCAACAACTCCCAAAAATCAAATCCCATTGAAAATCGCTAAAGAAGTAGCCGAGATCACTTGGGACAATGTACAATACTGACAATTTTCACATTCCATTAATACTTATAACGGAATAATGTAAGAATGTTGGAAAACTAACTTAAATATTAATTAAATTGTCCTTGTCTGTCAAATTCAACGAAACATGTTTAAAAGAATGGTTGCTGCCCAAATATACATCATTTTATATATATATATATATATATATATATATATATATATATATATATATATATATATATATATATTTACAGCAAATAAACAAAAGATACCTCAACATGGGGATAGTCTATTTCAAACCGTTCTGTACGCGGCTATCATCTGTCCCTATGGGTCTGTCTCGGAGCATTGTTTTAAATTTATTTTCAATGTCAGTCCTCCTCTGATAGACGCCTTGTTAATAAGAATGGCCTTGTGTTAACGACTAGTGGAGGGCGTAAGGCATCTTCTTCCGGGGAAGCGACCTGGTATATATTTTTATGCTTCTTTGTGGCTGAATGGTTAACAGCACATCAGATCAAATGATGGTTCCCATTAGAGTTACAGGTTCGATTCCTGTCGGAGAAACACCTATTTTTTACGAAATTTATCGAACATTCAGACCGGTAAATGTAATTAATACTGTTTATTGAAAAAAAATCAGAGCATTTACTTAAATAAATTGTATCTATTAAAAATAACATATAAACAAAAAAACGAACAAAATAATTCTCGGACTTAATCTATTTCATAATACATATATATATATATATATATATATATATATATCCAGTGTAACCCGGATATAAGAGAAACCCGGATATAAGAGAGATATTCTCTGGTCTCAAATTAGAGCCATACTTACCTAAACAAAATAGACCAAAGCCGGATATAAGAGAAACCCGGATATATGATACTTCTTCTCCGGTCCCGACAACTCTCTTATATCCAGGTTACACTGTATATATATATATATATATATATATATATATATATATATAAAGTCCGTGTAATGACAAAAGTACGCATGTTTAGTTTTTAAGAAAGCTTTATTCAACTGAAAATACAAGGTTCGAGTATATTTTCCTTTTATAGTTCCAGTAAACAGAAATAGCTCTCTCAAAGAGGAGAGTAACGAAACAAGGGGAGACCACTCTTGATTATTCATAACAGCCTATTTCTACCTATGGAAAATTCGATTTTGGCATGTTTCACCGATCAAAAGATTTTTATTTTATTACAGTTTACATAATCGAGACAAAACGGGATTCACGGTAAAAACCCGAACTTTAATCGTGTCGCTATAGAAATTGGATTGCAAACAATTTCAACTGACTTTTTTTTCTTTCTTTTAAGTTTTTCGTAGCCCATGTTGTTTGACGTCTATTTAGTAAGAATGGAAACTTCTAACAACATGAATGTTTTCGGAAGATATGATTAAAAATCAAATTGATATTACAGTTACCTAAATTGTCTTACATATTAATGAACCAACTATAATAACTTTTGTATACTTTGCTTGGAATTGCATTTTTACCTTTTAGATGTACGTCGCCGAGACGTGTGTGTGAGTGCGCATGCGTGCGTGCATTTGTGTCACATAGTGCCTTTCCATCATGAAGGCTGATATCTTCTCTCAGGCTAAAACGAAAACAAATTTTCTTCCCGCACAAGCAGTCTTCTTTCGGATCCTGTTGAAAATTTAGAGTTTTGGAAAACAGTTATTTAATTTTTTTTTCTCACAAAGTCGCTTGTTTCCAGACATTAGATACGAGATACATTTTCTATAGCTAGTTAAATTCTGAAATAGCCACCTAGTTGTTTGTCAGTCTACAAAAAGATTCGAATGATTGCGAGAAAATCCTAGAAAACAAAACTACTGTTTAAAAAATATATAATAATAATAATTTAAACACCCCCACCTCCAACAAATAAAACTCAACATTACGCGCGATGAATGCGCATACAAGAAAAGTCTGGGACAGAAATGTTAATTTAGCGTGGACGCCGAAAATATTTGAATTTATTAAGTAAGGAATGTGGCTTAAAATTCATTACAAGGTTTAGGAAGTGTGTATAGTCAGGATAGAAACGAAAATTCATTCCGATTATTGGGTAATGGACCAACATCCATGTTTATAACGATATTGAAAACGAACCAGTATAACTTGTTGGCGAAGAAGTGGTTCAGTGTTTACTCGGGCTTAAATTTTATTGGCGTTAAGAATGGATGCGGAATGGAAGAGGATAAAACAGAAAGAAAGGGAGAAAGGCGGAAAGAGGCAGATAGAGAGAGGAGGGGGGAGAGAAAGAGGAAGATAAGGAGAAAAAGAAAGAAGAAAAGAAGAACAAAAGAGGAAGGGAGAGAAAAAACAGAAATGACGAGAGAAAAATATTTGATTGGTTGTTTTTGTTTAGTGGCATATCAAAACCTGTGATTTATTTAATGTCGAAATTTAAATATTTTATACCCCAATTTTATTCATTTATTTATGAAGATAATAAAGATATTTTTAGCGATACAAGTTTTACTAATTAACCCATAGCTGAGTGGGGAGAAGAGGTGGGTTCCGGCCAACAGCACATTCAATCTTACAGCACCTAGTATTACCAAGCGGTCACCTATCTAAATACTGACCAGGCTCGATGTTGTTTAACTTCGGTAATCGCGCCAGATACGGTGTTCCTAATTAACCCATACCTGGGGGACAAGTGGTGGCTTCTTACTTTACACAAGGGTATTTGTGTGTAAGTGAATATAACGAACACAAGGTGTATTGGAACTCGGCTCCCTGATTAACAATTCTGAGCCATTGTCCATTACACAACCGCACATTCAAGCTTACAGCATCTGGTATTCCCAAGCGGTCACCCATCTAGGTAATGACCTGGGTGGATGTTGCTTAATTTCGATGATCGTATCGGAACTCGGCTCTCCGATTAACAATTCTGAGCCATTATCCCTTACACCACCGCACATTCAGGCTTACAGCACCTGGTATACCCAAGCCGTCACCCATCTAGGTAATGACCTGGGTGGATGTTGCTTAACTTCGGTGATCGTATCGGAACTCGGCTCTCCGATTAACAATTCCGAGCCATTATCCATTACACCAAGCGCACATTCAAGCTTAGAGCACTTGGTATTCGTAAACGGTTCCCCATCTAGGTACTAACCAGGCTCGACGTTGCTTAACATCGGTGATCGTATGGACATTTTTTTTTCAACGTGATATGGCCGTAAGCCTAGAGAAAAAGAGGAAAAGGATGAGGAAAAAATGATAGAAAGTGTAAGAAAGAATGAGAAAAAGAAAGAAAGAAAAACAGGAAAGAAGAGGAAGGGATGAGAAAAGAAAAAGTGATAGAAAGTGTAAAAAAGAAAAAGAAAAACAAAGAAAGAAAAAGAGGAAAGAAGAGGAAGGGATGAGAAAAGAAAAAGTGATAGAAAGTGTAAGAAAGAAAAAGAAAAAGAAAGAAAGAAAAACAGGAAAGAAGAGGAAGGGATGAGAAAAGAAAAAGTGATAGAAAGTGTAAGAAAGAAAAAGAAAAAGAAAGAAAGAAAAACAGGAAAGAAGAGGAAGGGATGAGAAAAGAAAAAGTGATAGAACGTGTAAGGAAGAAAAAGAAAAAGAAAGAAAGAAAAACAGGAAAGAAGAGGAAGGGATGAGAAAAGAAAAAGTGATAGAACGTGTAAGGAAGAAAAAGAAAAAGAAAGAAAGAAAAACAGGAAAGAAGAGGAAGGGATGAGAAAAGAAAAAGTGATAGAAAGTGTAAGAAAGAAAAAGAAAAAGAAAGAAAGAAAAACAGGAAAGAAGAGGAAGGGATGAGAAAAGAAAAAGTGATAGAAAGTGTAAGAAAGAAAAAGAAAAAGAAAGAAAGAAAAACAGGAAAGAAGAGGAAGGGATGAGAAAAGAAAAAGTGATAGAACGTGTAAGGAAGAAAAAGAAAAAGAAAGAAAGAAAAACAGGAAAGAAGAGGAAGGGATGAGAAAAGAAAAAGTGATAGAAAGTGTAAGAAAGAAAAAGAAAAAGAAAGAAAGAAAAACAGGAAAGAAGAGGAAGGGATGAGAAAAGAAAAAGTGATAGAAAGTGTAAGAAAGAAAAAGAAAAAGAAAGAAAGAAAAACAGGAAAGAAGAGGAAGGGATGAGAAAAGAAAAAGTGATAGAAAGTGTAAAAAAGAAAAAGAAAAAGAAAGAAAGAAAAAGAGGAAAGAAGAGGAAGGGATGAGAAAAGAAAAAGTGATAGAAAGTGTAAGAAAGAAAAAGAAAAAGAAAGAAAGAAAAACAGGAAAGAAGAGGAAGGGATGAGAAAAGAAAAAGTGATAGAAAGTGTAAGAAAGAAAAAGAAAAAGAAAGAAAGAAAAACAGGAAAGAAGAGGAAGGGATGAGAAAAGAAAAAGTGATAGAACGTGTAAGGAAGAAAAAGAAAAAGAAAGAAAGAAAAACAGGAAAGAAGAGGAAGGGATGAGAAAAGAAAAAGTGATAGAACGTGTAAGGAAGAAAAAGAAAAAGAAAGAAAGAAAAACAGGAAAGAAGAGGAAGGGATGAGAAAAGAAAAAGTGATAGAAAGTGTAAGAAAGAAAAAGAAAAAGAAAGAAAGAAAAACAGGAAAGAAGAGGAAGGGATGAGAAAAGAAAAAGTGATAGAAAGTGTAAGAAAGAAAAAGAAAAAGAAAGAAAGAAAAACAGGAAAGAAGAGGAAGGGATGAGAAAAGAAAAAGTGATAGAACGTGTAAGGAAGAAAAAGAAAAAGAAAGAAAGAAAAACAGGAAAGAAGAGGAAGGGATGAGAAAAGAAAAAGTGATAGAACGTGTAAGGAAGAAAAAGAAAAAGAAAGAAAGAAAAACAGGAAAGAAGAGGAAGGGATGAGAAAAGAAAAAGTGATAGAAAGTGTAAGAAAGAAAAAGAAAAAGAAAGAAAGAAAAACAGGAAAGAAGAGGAAGGGATGAGAAAAGAAAAAGTGATAGAAAGTGTAAGAAAGAAAAAGAAAAAGAAAGAAAGAAAAACAGGAAAGAAGAGGAAGGGATGAGAAAAGAAAAAGTGATAGAAAGTGTAAGAAAGAAAAAGAAAAAGAAAGAAAGAAAAACAGGAAAGAAGAGGAAGGGATGAGAAAAGAAAAAGTGATAGAAAGTGTAAGAAAGAAAAAGAAAAAGAAAGAAAGAAAAACAGGAAAGAAGAGGAAGGGATGAGAAAAGAAAAAGTGATAGAACGTGTAAGGAAGAAAAAGAAAAAGAAAGAAAGAAAAACAGGAAAGAAGAGGAAGGGATGAGAAAAGAAAAAGTGATAGAATGTGTAAGGAAGAAAAAGAAAAAGAAAGAAAGAAAAACAGGAAAGAAGAGGAAGGCATGAGAAAAGAAAAAGTGATAGAACGTGTAAGGAAGAAAAAGAAAAAGAAAGAAAGAAAAACAGGAAAGAAGAGGAAGGGATGAGAAAAGAAAAAGTGATAGAAAGTGTAAGAAAGAAAAAGAAAAAGAAAGAAAGAAAAACAGGAAAGAAGAGGAAGGGATGAGAAAAGAAAAAGTGATAGAAAGTGTAAGAAAGAAAAAGAAAAAGAAAGAAAGAAAAACAGGAAAGAAGAGGAAGGGATGAGAAAAGAAAAAGTGATAGAACGTGTAAGAAAGAAAAAGAAAAAGAAAGAAAGAAAAACAGGAAAGAAGAGGAAGGGATGAGAAAAGAAAAAGTGATAGAACGTGTAAGGAAGAAAAAGAAAAAAGAAAGAAAGAAAAACAGGAAAGAAGAGGAAGGGATGAGAAAAGAAAAAGTGATAGAAAGTGTAAGAAAGAAAAAGAAAAAGAAAGAAAGAAAAACAGGAAAGAAGAGGAAGGGATGAGAAAAGAAAAAGTGATAGAAAGTGTAAGAAAGAAAAAGAAAAAGAAAGAAAGAAAAACAGGAAAGAAGAGGAAGGGATGAGAAAAGAAAAAGTGATAGAACGTGTAAGGAAGAAAAAGAAAAAGAAAGAAAGAAAAACAGGAAAGAAGAGGAAGGGATGAGAAAAGAAAAAGTGATAGAATGTGTAAGGAAGAAAAAGAAAAAGAAAGAAAGAAAAACAGGAAAGAAGAGGAAGGGATGAGAAAAGAAAAAGTGATAGAAAGTGTAAGAAAGAAAAAGAAAAAGAAAGAAAGAAAAACAGGAAAGAAGAGGAAGGGATGAGAAAAGAAAAAGTGATAGAACGTGTAAGGAAGAAAAAGAAAAAGAAAGAAAGAAAAACAGGAAAGAAGAGGAAGGGATGAGAAAAGAAAAAGTGATAGAAAGTGTAAGAAAGAAAAAGAAAAAGAAAGAAAGAAAAACAGGAAAGAAGAGGAAGGGATGAGAAAAGAAAAAGTGATAGAAAGTGTAAGAAAGAAAAAGAAAAAGAAAGAAAGAAAAACAGGAAAGAAGAGGAAGGGATGAGAAAAGAAAAAGTGATAGAACGTGTAAGGAAGAAAAAGAAAAAGAAAGAAAGAAAAACAGGAAAGAAGAGGAAGGGATGAGAAAAGAAAAAGTGATAGAATGTGTAAGGAAGAAAAAGAAAAAGAAAGAAAGAAAAACAGGAAAGAAGAGGAAGGGATGAGAAAAGAAAAAGTGATAGAAAGTGTAAGAAAGAAAAAGAAAAAGAAAGAAAGAAAAACAGGAAAGAAGAGGAAGGGATGAGAAAAGAAAAAGTGATAGAACGTGTAAGGAAGAAAAAGAAAAAGAAAGAAAGAAAAACAGGAAAGAAGAGGAAGGGATGAGAAAAGAAAAAGTGATAGAATGTGTAAGGAAGAAAAAGAAAAAGAAAGAAAGAAAAACAGGAAAGAAGAGGAAGGGATGAGAAAAGAAAAAGTGATAGAATGTGTAAGAAAGAAAAAGGAAAAGAAACAAAGAAAAACAGGAAAGAAGAATAAGGGATGAGAAAAAGAAAAAGTGATAGATGGTGTAAGAAAGAAAAAGCGAAAGCGAAAAGGAGCGAGAAAGAGAAAAAAGAGCGAAAGTGAGAGAAAGAAAAAAGAGCGAAAGTGAGAGAAAGAAGAAAGAGAGAAAGTAGAAGACGGGAAAAGAGAGGGAGAAAGAAAATCAGAGGGAGGAACAGCGAAAAGGAGCGGGAAAGAGAAAAAAGAGCGAAAGTGAGAGAAAGAAGAAAGAGAGAAAGTAGTAGACGGGGAAACAGAGGGAGAAAGAAAATGAGAGGGAGGAACAGGGAAAAGGAGCGGGAAAGAGAAAAAAGAGCGAAAGTGAGAGAAAGAAGAAAGAGAGAAAGTAGTAGACGTAGAAACAGAGGGAGAGAGAAAATGAGAGGCAGGAACAGCGAAGAGGAGCGGGAAAGAGAAAAAAGAGCGAAAGTGAGAGAAAGAAGAAAGAGAGAAAGTAGTAGACGGGGAAACAGAGGGAGAAAGAAAATGAGAGGGAGGAACAGCGAAAAGGTGCGGGAAAGAGAAAAAAGAGCGAAAGTGAGAGAAATAAGAAAGAGAGAAAGTAGTAGACGGGGAAACAGAGGGAGAAAGAAAATGAGAGGGAGGAACAGCGAAAAGGAGCGGGAAAGAGAAAAAAGAGCGAAAGTGAGAGAAAGAAGAAAGAGAGAAAGTAGTAGACGGGGAAACAGAGGGAGAAAGAAAATGAGAGGGAGGAACAGCGAAAAGGAGCGGGAAAGAGAAAAAAGAGCGAAAGTGAGAGAAAGAAGAAAGAGAGAAAGTAGTAGACGGGGAAACAGAGGGAGAAAGAAAATGAGAGGGAGGAACAGCGAAAAGGAGCGGGAAAGAGAAAAAAGAGCGAAAGTGAGAGAAAGAAGAAAGAGAGAAAGTAGTAGACGGGGAAACAGAGGGAGGAAGAAAATGAGAGGGAGGAACAGTGAAAAGGTGCGGGAAAGAGAAAAAAGAGAGAAAGTGAGAGAAAGAAGAAAGAGAGAAAGTAGTAGACGGGGAAACAGAGGGAGAAAGAAAATGAGAGGGAGGAACAGCGAAAAGAAGCGGGAAAGAGAAAAAGAGCGAAAGTGAGAGAAAGAAGAAAGAGAGAAAGTAGTAGAATAGAGGGATGAGAAAAGAAAAAGTGATAGAAAGTGTGAGAAAGAAAAAGAAAAAGAAAGAAAGAAAAACAGGAAAGAAGAGGAAGGGATGAGAAAAGAAAAAGTGATAGAAAGTGTGAGAAAGAAAAAGAAAAAGAAACAAAGAAAAACAGGAAAGAAGAGGAAGGGATGAGAAAAGAAAAAGTGATAGAAAGTGTAAGAAAGAAAAAGAAAAAGAAAGAAAGAAAAACAGGAAAGAAGAGGAAGGGATGAGAAAAGAAAAAGTGATAGAAAGTGTAAGGAAGAAAAAGAAAAAGAAAGAAAGAAAAACCGGAAAGAAGAGGAAGGGATGAGAAAAGAAAAAGTGATAGAAAGTGTAAGAAAGAAAAAGAAAAAAAAAGAAAGAAAAACAGGAAAGAAGAGGAAAGGATGAGAAAAGAAAAAGTGATAGAAAGTGTAAGAAAAAGAAAAAGAAAGAAAGAAAAACAGGAAAGAAGAGGAAGGGATGAGAAAAGAAAAAGTGATAGAAAGTGTAAGGAAGAAAAAGAAAAACAAAGAAAGAAAAGCAGGAAAGAAGAGGAAGGGATGGGAAAAGAAAAAGTGATAGAAAGTGTAAGAAATAAACAGAAAAACAAAGAAAGAAAAACAGGAAAGAAGAGGAAGGGATGAGAAAAGAAAATGTGATAGAAAGTGTAAGAAAGAAAAAGAAAAAGAAAGAAAGAAAAACAGGAAAGAAGATGGAAGGGATGAGAAAAGAAAAAGTGATAGAAAGTGTAAGAAAGAAAAAGAAAAAGAAAGAAAGAAAAACAGGAAAGAAGAGGAAGTGATGAGAAAAGAAAAAGTGATAGAAAGTGTAAGAAATAAATAGAAAACAAAGAAAGAAAAACAGGAAAGAAGATGGAAGGGATGGGAAAAGAAAAAGTGATAGAAAGTGTAAGAAAGAAAAAGAAAAAGAAAGAAAGAAAAACAGGAAAGAAGAGGAAGGGATGAGAAAAGAAAAAGTGATAGATAGTGTAAGGAAGAAAAAGAAAAAGAAAGAAAGAAAAACAGGAAAGAAGTGGGAGGGATGAGAAAATAAAAAGTGATAGAAAGTGTAAGAAAGAAAAAGAAAAAGAAAGAAAGAAAAACAGGAAAGAAGAGGAAGGGATGAGAAAAGAAAAAGTGATAGATAGTGTAAGGAAGAAAAAGAAAAGGAAAGAAAGAAAAACAGGAAAGAAGAGGATGGGATGAGAAAAGAAAAAGTGATAGAAAGTGTAAGAAAGAAAAAGAAAAAGAAAGAAAGAAAAACAAAAAAGAAGAGGAAAGGATGGGAAAAGAAAAAGTGATAGAAAGTGTAAGAAAGTAAAAGAAAAAGAAAGAAAGAAAAACAGGAAAGAAGAGGAAGGGATGAGAAAAGAAAAAGTGATAGAAAGTGTAAGGAAGAAAAAGAAAAGGAAAGAAAGAAAAACAGGAAAGAAGAGGAAGTGATGAGAAAAGAAAAAGTGATAGAAAGTGTAAGGAAGAAAAAGAAAAACAAAGAAAGAAAAGCAGGAAAGAAGAGGAAGGGATGGGAAAAGAAAAAGTGATAGAAAGTGTAAGAAAGAAAAAGAAAAAAAGAAAGAAAAGCAGGAAAGAAGAGGAAGGGATGGGAAAAGAAAAAGTGATAGAAAGTGTAAGGAAGAAAAAGAAAAAGAAAGAAAGAAAAACAGGAAAGAAGAGGAAGGGATGAGAAAAGAAAAAGTGATAGAAAGTGTAAGAAAGAAAAAGAAAAAAAAAAGAAAGAAAAACAGGAAAGAAGAGGAAGGGATGAGAAAAGAAAAAGTGATAGAAAGTGTAAGAAAGAAAAAGAAAAAAAGAAAGAAAAACAGAAAAGAAGAGGAAGGGATGAGAAAAGAAAAAGTGATAGAAAGTGTAAGGAAGAAAAAGAAAAAGAAAGAAAGAAAAACAGGAAAGAAGAGGAAGGGATGAGAAATGAAAAAGAGATAGAAAGTGTAAGGAAGAAAAAGAAAAAAAGAAAGAAAAACAGGAAAGAAGAGGAAGGGATGAGAAAAGAAAAAGTGATAGAAAGTGTAAGAAAGAAAAAGAAAAAAAGAAAGAAAAACAGGAAAGAAGAGGAAGGGATGAGAAAAGAAAAAGTGATAGAAAGTGTAAGGAAGAAAAAGAAAAAGAAAGAAAGAAAAACAGGAAAGAAGAGGAAGGGATGAGAAAAGAAAAAGTGATAGAAAGTGTAAGAAAGAAAAACAGGAAAGAAGAGGAAGGGATGAGAAAAGAAAAAGTGATAGAAAGTGTAAGGACGAAAAAGAAAAAAAAAGAAAGAAAAACAGGAAAGAAGAGGAAGGGATGAGAAAAGAAAAAGTGATAGAAAGTGTAAGAAAGAAAAAGAAAAAGAAAAAAAGAAAGAAAAACAGGAAAGAAGAGGAAGGGATGAGAAAAGAAAAAGTGATAGAAAGTGTAAGAAAGAAAAAGAAAAAGAAAGAAAGAAAAACAGGAAAGAAGAGGAAGGGATGAGAAAAGAAAAAGTGATAGAAAGTGTAAGGAAGAAAAAGAAAAAGAAAGAAAGAAAAACAGGAAAGAAGAGGAAGGGATGAGAAAAGAAAAAGAGATAGAAAGTGTAAGGAAGAAAAAGAAAAAAAAGAAAGAAAAACAGGAAAGAAGAGGAAGGGATGAGAAAAGAAAAAGTGATAGAAAGTCTAAGAAAGAAAAAGAAAAAGAAAGAAAGAAAAACAGGAAAGAAGAGGAAGGGATGAGAAAAGAAAAAGTGATAGAAAGTGTAAGGAAGAAAAAGAAAAAGAAAGAAAGAAAAACAGGAAAGAAGAGGAAGGGATGAGAAAAGAAAAAGTGATAGAAAATGTAAGGAAGAAAAAGAAAAAGAAAGAAAGAAAAACAGGAAAGAAGAGGAAGGGATGAGAAAAGAAAAAGTGATAGAAAGTCTAAGAAAGAAAAAGAAAAAGAAAGAAAGAAAAACAGGAAAGAAGAGGAAGGGATGAGAAAAGAAAAAGTGATAGAAAGTGTAAGGAAGAAAAAGAAAAAGAAAGAAAGAAAAACAGGAAAGAAGAGGAAGGGATGAGAAAAGAAAAAGTGATAGAAAATGTAAGGAAGAAAAAGAAAAAGAAAGAAAGAAAAACAGGAAAGAATAGGAAGGGATGAGAAAAGAAAAAGTGATAGAAAGTCTAAGAAAGAAAAAGAAAAAGAAAGAAAGAAAAACAGGAAAGAAGAGGAAGGGATGAGAAAAGAAAAAGTGATAGAAAGTGTAAGGAAGAAAAAGAAAAAGAAAGAAAGAAAAACAGGAAAGAAGAGGAAGGGATGAGAAAAGAAAAAGAGATAGAAAGTGTAAGGAAGAAAAAGAAAAAAAAGAAAGAAAAACAGGAAAGAAGAGGAAGGGATGAGAAAAGAAAAAGTGATAGAAAGTCTAAGAAAGAAAAAGAAAAAGAAAGAAAGAAAAACAGGAAAGAAGAGGAAGGGATGAGAAAAGAAAAAGTGATAGAAAGTGTAAGGAAGAAAAAGAAAAAGAAAGAAAGAAAAACAGGAAAGAAGAGGAAGGGATGAGAAAAGAAAAAGTGATAGAAAATGTAAGGAAGAAAAAGAAAAAGAAAGAAAGAAAAACAGGAAAGAAGAGGAAGGGATGAGAAAAGAAAAAGTGATAGAAAGTGTAAGAAAGAAAAAGAAAAAAAAGAAAGAAAAGCAGGAAAGAAGAGGAAGGGATGGGAAAAGAAAAAGTGATAGAAAGTGTAAGAAAGAAAAAGAAAAAGAAAGAACGAAAAAGAGGAAAGAAGAGGAAGGGATGAGAAAAGAAAAAGTGATAGAAAGTGTAAGGAAGAAAAAGAAAAAGAAAGAAAGAAAAACAGGAAAGAAGAGGAAGGGATGAGAAAAGAAAAAGTGATAGAATGTGTAAGAAAGGAAAAGGAAAAGAAAGAAAGAAAAACAGGAAAGAAGAGGAAGGGATGAGAAAAGAAAAAGTGATAGAATGTGTAAGAAAGAAAAAGAAAAAGAAAGAAAAACAGGAAAGAAGAGGAAGGGATGAGAAAAGAAAAAGTGATAGAATGTGTAAGAAAGAAAAAGAAAAAGAAAGAAAAACAGGAAAGAAGAGGAAGGGATGAGAAAAGAAAATGTGATAGAATATGTAAGAAAGAAAAAGGAAAAGAAAGAAAGAAAAACAGAAAAGAAGAGGAAGGGATGAGAAAAGAAAAAGTGATAGAAAGTGTAAAAAAGAAAAAGAAAAAGAAAGAAAGAAAAACAGGAAAGAAGAGGAAGGGATGAGAAAAGAAAAAGTGATAGAATGTGTAAGAAAGAAAAAGGAAAAGAAAGAAAGAAAAACAGGAAAGAAGAGGAAGGGATGAGAAAAGAAAAAGTGATAGAATGTGTGAGAAAGAAAAGAAAAAGAAAGAAAGAAAAACAGGAAAGAAGAGGAAGGGATGAGAAAAGAAAAAGTGATAGAAAGTGTAAGAAAGAAAAAGGAAAAGAAAGAAAGAAAAACAGGAAAGAAGAGGAAGGGATGAGAAAAGAAAAAGTGATAGAATGTGTAAGAAAGAAAAAGGAAAAGAAAGAAAGAAAAACAGGAAAGAAGAGGAAGGGATGAGAAAAGAAAAAGTGATAGAATGTGTGAGAAAGAAAAGAAAAAGAAAGAAAGAAAAACAGGAAAGAAGAGGAAGGGATGAGAAAAGAAAAAGTGATAGAAAGTGTAAGAAAGAAAAAGAAAAAGAAAGAAAGAAAAACAGGAAAGAAGAGGAAGGGATGAGAAAAGAAAAAGTGATAGAATGTGTAAGAAAGAAAAAGGAAAAGAAAGAAAGAAAAACAGGAAAGAAGAGGAAGGGATGAGAAAAGAAAAAGTGATAGAAAGTGTAAAAAAGAAAAAGAAAAAGAAAGAAAGAAAAACAGGAAAGAAGAGGAAGGGATGAGAAAAGAAAAAGTGATAGAATGTGTGAGAAAGAAAAGAAAAAGAAAGAAAGAAAAACAGGAAAGAAGAGGAAGGGATGAGAAAAGAAAAAGTGATAGAATGTGTAAGAAAGAAAAAGGAAAAGAAAGAAAGAAAAACAGAAAAGAAGAGGAAGGGATGAGAAAAGAAAAAGTGATAGAAAGTGTAAAAAAGAAAAAGAAAAAGAAAGAAAGAAAAACAGGAAAGAAGAGGAAGGGATGAGAAAAGAAAAAGTGATAGAATGTGTAAGAAAGAAAAAGGAAAAGAAAGAAAGAAAAACAGGAAAGAAGAGGAAGGGATGAGAAAAGAAAAAGTGATAGAATGTGTGAGAAAGAAAAGAAAAAGAAAGAAAGAAAAACAGGAAAGAAGAGGAAGGGATGAGAAAAGAAAAAGTGATAGAAAGTGTAAGAAAGAAAAAGAAAAAGAAAGAAAGAAAAACAGGAAAGAAGAGGAAGGGATGAGAAAAGAAAAAGTGATAGAATGTGTAAGAAAGAAAAAGGAAAAGAAAGAAAGAAAAACAGGAAAGAAGAGGAAGGGATGAGAAAAGAAAAAGTGATAGAATGTGTGAGAAAGAAAAGAAAAAGAAAGAAAGAAAAACAGGAAAGAAGAGGAAGGGATGAGAAAAGAAAAAGTGATAGAATGTGTAAGAAAGAAAAAGGAAAAGAAAGAAAGAAAAACAGAAAAGAAGAGGAAGGGATGAGAAAAGAAAAAGTGATAGAAAGTGTAAAAAAGAAAAAGAAAAAGAAAGAAAGAAAAACAGGAAAGAAGAGGAAGGGATGAGAAAAGAAAAAGTGATAGAATGTGTAAGAAAGAAAAAGGAAAAGAAAGAAAGAAAAACAGGAAAGAAAAATAAGGGATGAGAAAAAGAAAAAGTGATAGAAAGTGTAAAAAAGAAAAAGAAAAAGAAAGAAAGAAAAACAGGAAAGAAGAGGAAGGGATGAGAAAAGAAAAAGTGATAGAATGTGTAAGAAAGAAAAAGGAAAAGAAAGAAAGAAAAACAGGAAAGAAGAGGAAGGGATGAGAAAAGAAAAAGTGATAGAATGTGTGAGAAAGAAAAGAAAAAGAAAGAAAGAAAAACAGGAAAGAAGAGGAAGGGATGAGAAAAGAAAAAGTGATAGAAAGTGTAAGAAAGAAAAAGAAAAAGAAAGAAAGAAAAACAGGAAAGAAGAGGAAGGGATGAGAAAAGAAAAAGTGATAGAATGTGTAAGAAAGAAAAAGGAAAAGAAAGAAAGAAAAACAGGAAAGAAGAGGAAGGGATGAGAAAAGAAAAAGTGATAGAATGTGTGAGAAAGAAAAGAAAAAGAAAGAAAGAAAAACAGGAAAGAAGAGGAAGGGATGAGAAAAGAAAAAGTGATAGAATGTGTAAGAAAGAAAAAGGAAAAGAAAGAAAGAAAAACAGAAAAGAAGAGGAAGGGATGAGAAAAGAAAAAGTGATAGAAAGTGTAAAAAAGAAAAAGAAAAAGAAAGAAAGAAAAACAGGAAAGAAGAGGAAGGGATGAGAAAAGAAAAAGTGATAGAATGTGTAAGAAAGAAAAAGGAAAAGAAAGAAAGAAAAACAGGAAAGAAGAGGAAGGGATGAGAAAAGAAAAAGTGATAGAATGTGTGAGAAAGAAAAGAAAAAGAAAGAAAGAAAAACAGGAAAGAAGAGGAAGGGATGAGAAAAGAAAAAGTGATAGAAAGTGTAAGAAAGAAAAAGAAAAAGAAAGAAAGAAAAACAGGAAAGAAGAGGAAGGGATGAGAAAAGAAAAAGTGATAGAATGTGTAAGAAAGAAAAAGGAAAAGAAAGAAAGAAAAACAGGAAAGAAGAGGAAGGGATGAGAAAAGAAAAAGTGATAGAATGTGTGAGAAAGAAAAGAAAAAGAAAGAAAGAAAAACAGGAAAGAAGAGGAAGGGATGAGAAAAGAAAAAGTGATAGAATGTGTAAGAAAGAAAAAGCGAAAGCGAAAAGGAGCGAGAAAGAGAAAAAAGAGCGAAAGTGAGAGAAAGAAAAAAGAGCGAAAGTGAGAGAAAGAAGAAAGAGAGAAAGTAGTAGACGGGGAAACAGAGGGAGAAAGAAATTGAGAGGGAGGAACAGCGAAAAGGAGCGGGAAAGAGAAAAAAGAGCGAAAGTGAGAGAAAGAAAAAAGAGCGAAAGTGAGAGAAAGAAGAAAGAGAGAAAGTAGTAGACGGGAAAACAGAGGGAGAAAGAAAATCAGAGGGAGGAACAGCGAAAAGGAGCGGGAAAGAGAAAAAAGAGCGAAAGTGAGAGGAAGAAGAAAGAGAGAAAGTAGTAGACGGGGAAACAGAGGGAGAAAGAAAATGAGAGGGAGGAACAGCGAAAAGGAGCGGGA
The DNA here is from genome assembly GCA_964036315.1 of Acanthosepion esculentum. Classification (NCBI taxonomy): domain Eukaryota; kingdom Metazoa; phylum Mollusca; class Cephalopoda; order Sepiida; family Sepiidae; genus Acanthosepion; species Acanthosepion esculentum. Next base: position 55,480,869 of record OZ038507.1, read on the forward strand.
AAGAGAAAAAAGAGCGAAAGTGAGAGAAAGAAGAAAGAGAGAAAGTAGTAGACGGGGAAACAGAGGGAGAAAGAAAATGTGAGGGAGGAACAGCGAAAAGAAGCGGGAAAGAGAAAAAAGAGCGAAAGTGAGAGAAAGAAGAAAGAGAGAAAGTAGTAGACGGGGAAACAGAGGGAGAAAGAAAATGAGAGGGAGGAACAGCGAAGAGGAGCGGGAAAGAGAAAAAAGAGCGAAAGTGAGAGAAAGAAGAAAGAGAGAAAGTAGTAGACGGGGAAACAGAGGGAGAAAGAAAATGAGAGGGACGAACAGCGAAGAGGTGCGGGAAAGAGAAAAAGGAGCGAAAGTGAGAGAAAGAAGAAAGAGAGAAAGTAGTAGACGGGGAAACAGAGGGAGAAATAAAATGAGAGGGAGGAACAGCGAAAAGGAGCGGGAAAGAGAAAAAAGAGCGAAAGTGAGAGAAAGAAGAAAGAGAGAAAGTAGTAGACGGGGAAACAGAGGGAGAAAGAAAATGAGAGGTAGGAACAGCGAAAAGGAGCGGGAAAGAGAAAAAAGAGCGAAAGTGAGAGAAAGAAGAAAGAGAGAAAGTAGTAGACGGGGAAACTGAAGGATAAAGAAAATGAGAGGGAGGAACAGCGAAAAAAATCGGGAAAGAGAAAAAAGAGCGAAAGTGAGAGAAAGAAGAAAGAGAGAAAATAGTAGACGGGGAAACAGAGGGAGAAAGAAAATGAGACGAGGAACAGCGAAAAGGAGCGGGAAAGAGAAAAATGACCGAAAGTGAGAGAAAGAAGAAAGAGAGAAAGTAGTAGACGGGGAAACAGAGGGAGAAAGAAAATGAGAGGGAGGAACAGCGAAAAGGAGCGGGGAAGAGAAAAAAGAGAGAAAGTGAGAGAAAGAAGAAAGAGAGAAAGTAGTAGACGGGGAAACAGAGGGAGAAAGAAAATGAGAGGGAGGAACAGCGAAAAGGAGCGGGGAAGAGAAAAAAGAGAGAAAGTGAGAGAAAGAAGAAAGAGAGAAAGTAGTAGACGGGGAAACAGAGGGAGAAAGAAAATGAGAGGGAGGAACAGCGAAAAGGAGCGGGAAAGAGAAAAATGACCGAAAGTGAGAGAAAGAAGACAGAGAGAAAGTAGTAGACGGGGAAACAGAGGGAGATTGAAAATGAGAGGGAGGAACAGCGAAAAGGAGCGGGAAAGAGAAAAAAGAGAGAAAGTGAGAGAAAGAAGAAAGAGAGAAAGTAGTAGACGGGGAAAGAGAGTGAGAAAGAAAATGAGAGGGAGGAACAGCGAAAAGGAGCGGGAAAGAGAAAAAAGAGAGAAAGTGAGAGAAAGAAGAAAGAGAGAAAGTAGTAGACGGGGAAACAGAGGGAGAAAGAAAATGAGAGGGAGGAATAGCGAAAAGGAGCGGGAAAGAGAAAAAATAGCGAAAGTGAGAGAAAGAAGAAAGAGAGAAAGTAGTAGACGGGGAAACAGAGGGAGAAATAAAATGAGAGGGAGGAACAGCGAAAAGGAGCGCGAAATAGAAAAAAGAGCGAAAGGGAGAGAAAGAAGAAAGAGAGAAAGTAGTAGACGGGGAAACAGAGGGAGAAAGAAAATGAGAGGGAGGAACAGCGAAAAGGAGCGGGAAAGAGAAAAAAGAGCGAAAGTGAGAGAAAGAAGAAAGAGAGAAAGTAGTAGACGGGGAAACTGAAGGATAAAGAAAATGAGAGGGAGGAACAGCGAAAAGGAGCGGGAAAGAGAAAAAAGAGCGAAAGTGAGAGAAAGAAGAAAGAGAGAAAGTAGTAGACGGGGAAACAGAGGAAGAAAGAAAATGAGTGGGAGGAACAGCGAAAAGGAGCGGGAAAGAGAAAAAAGAGCGAAAGTGAGAGAAAGAAGAAAGAGAGAAAGTAGTAGACGGGGAAACAGAGGGAGAAAGAAAATGAGAGGGAGGAACAGCGAAAAGGAGCGGGAAAGAGAAAAATGCCCGAAAGTGAGAGAAAGAAGAAAGGGAGAAAGTAGTAGACGGGGAAACAGAGGGAGAAAGAAAATGAGAGGGAGGAACAGCGAAAAGGAGCGGGGAAGAGAAAAAAGAGAGAAAGTGAGAGAAAGAAAAAAGAGAGAAAGTAGTAGACGGGGAAACAGAGGGAGAAAGAAAATGAGAGGGAGGAACAGCGAAAAGGAGCGGGGAAGAGAAAAAAGAGAGAAAGTGAGAGAAAGAAGAAAGAGAGAAAGTAGTAGACGGGGAAACAGAGGGAGAAAGAAAATGAGAGGGAGGAACAGCGAAAAGAAGCGGGGAAGAGAAAAAAGAGAGAAAGTGAGAGAAAGAAGAAAGAGAGAAAGTAGTAGACGGGGAAACAGAGGGAGAAAGAAAATGAGAGGGAGGAAGAGCGAAAAGGAGCGGGAATGAGAAAAAAGAGCGAAAGGGAGAGAAAGAAGAAAGAGAGAAATTAGTAGACGGGGAAACTGAAGGATAAAGAAAATGAGAGGGAGGAACAGCGAAAAGGAGCGGGAAAGAGAAAAAAGTGCGAAAGTGAGAGAAAGAAGAAAGAGAGAAAGTAGTAGACGGGGAAACAGAGGGAGAAAGAAAATGAGTGGGAGGAACAGCGAAAAGGAGCGGGAAAGAGAAAAAAGAGCGAAAGTGAGAGAAAGAAGAAAGAGAGAAAGTAGTAGACGGGGAAACAGCAGGAGAAAGAAAATGAGAGGGAGGAACAGCGAAAAGGAACGGGAAAGAGAAAAATGACCGAAAGTGAGAGAAAGAAGAAAGAGAGAAAGTAGTAGACGGGGAAACAGAGGGAGAAAGAAAATGAGAGGGAGGAACAGCGAAAAGGAGCGGGAAAGAGAAAAAAGAGCGAAAGTGAGAGAAAGAAGAAAGAGAGAAAGTAGTAGACGGGGAAACAGAGGGAGAAAGAAAATGAGAGGGAGGAACAGCGAAAAGGAGCGGGAAAGAGAAAAAAGAGCGAAAGTGAGAGAAAGAAGAAAGAGAGAAAGTAGTAGACGGGGAAACAGAGGGAGAAAGAAAATGAGAGGGAGGAACAGCGAAAAGGAGCGCGAAATAGAAAAAAGAGCGAAAGTAAGAGAAAGAAGACAGAGAGAAAGTAGTAGACGGGGAAACAGAGGGAGATTGAAAATGAGAGGGAGGAACAGCGAAAAGGAGCGGGAAAGAGAAAAAAGAGAGAAAGTGAGAGAAAGAAGAAAGAGAGAAAGTAGTAGACGGGGAAAGAGAGTGAGAAAGAAAATGAGAGGGAGGAACAGCGAAAAGGAGCGGGAAAGAGAAAAAAGAGCGAAAGTGAGAGAAAGAAGAAAGAGAGAAAGTAGTAGACGGGGAAACAGAGGGAGAAAGAAAATGAGAGGGAGGAATAGCGAAAAGGAGCGGGAAAGAGAAAAAATAGCGAAAGTGAGAGAAAGAAGAAAGGGAGAAAGTAGTAGACGGGGAAACAGAGGGAGAAAGAAAATGAGAGGGAGGAACAGCGAAAAGGAGCGGGGAAGAGAAAAAAGAGAGAAAGTGAGAGAAAGAAAAAAGAGAGAAAGTAGTAGACGGGGAAACAGAGGGAGAAAGAAAATGAGAGGGAGGAACAGCGAAAAGGAGCGGGAAAGAGAAAAAAGAGCGAAAGTAAGAGAAAGAAGAAAGAGAGAAAGTAGTAGACGGGGAAACAGAGGGAGAAAGAAAATGAGAGGGAGGAACAGCGAAAAGGAGCGGGAAAGAGAAAAAAGAGCGAAAGTAAGAGAAAGAAGACAGAGAGAAAGTAGTAGACGGGGAAACAGAGGGAGATTGAAAATGAGAGGGAGGAACAGCGAAAAGGAGCGGGAAAGAGAAAAAAGAGCGAAAGTAAGAGAAAGAAGAAAGAGAGAAAGTAGTAGACGGGGAAACAGAGGGAGAAAGAAAATGAGAGGGAGGAACAGCGAAAAGGAGCGGGAAAGAGAAAAAAGAGCGAAAGTGAGAGAAAGAAGAAAGAGAGAAAGTAGTAGACGGGGAAACAGAGGGAGAAAGAAAATGAGAGGGAGGAACAGCGAAAAGGAGCGGGAAAGAGAAAAAAGAGCGAAAGTGAGAGAAAGAAGAAAGAGAGAAAGTAGTAGACGGGGAAACAGAGGGAGAAAGAAAATGAGAGGGAGGAACAGCGAAAAGGAGCGGGAAAGAGAAAAAAGAGCGAAAGTAAGAGAAAGAAGACAGAGAGAAAGTAGTAGACGGGGAAACAGAGGGAGATTGAAAATGAGAGGGAGGAACAGCGAAAAGGAGCGGGAAAGAGAAAAAAGAGAGAAAGTGAGAGAAAGAAGAAAGAGAGAAAGTAGTAGACGGGGAAACAGAGTGAGAAAGAAAATGAGAGGGAGGAACAGCGAAAAGGAGCGGGAAAGAGAGAAAAGAGAGAAAGTGAGAGAAAGAAGAAAGAGAGAAAGTAGTAGACGGGGTAACAGAGGGAGAAAGAAAATGAGAAGGAGGAACAGCGGAAAGGAGCGGGAAAGAGAAAAAAGAGCGAAAGTAAGAGAAAGAAGACAGAGAGAAAGTAGTAGACGGGGAAACAGAGGGAGATTGAAAATGAGAGGGAGGAACAGCGAAAAGGAGCGGGAAAGAGAAAAAAGAGCGAAAGTAAGAGAAAGAAGAAAGAGAGAAAGTAGTAGACGGGGAAACAGAGGGAGAAAGAAAATGAGAGGGAGGAACAGCGAAAAGGAGCGGGAAAGAGAAAAAAGAGCGAAAGTGAGAGAAAGAAGAAAGAGAGAAAGTAGTAGACGGGGAAACAGAGGGAGAAAGAAAATGAGAGGGAGGAACAGCGAAAAGGAGCGGGAAAGAGAAAAAAGAGCGAAAGTGAGAGAAAGAAGAAAGAGAGAAAGTAGTAGACGGGGAAACAGAGGGAGAAAGAAAATGAGAGGGAGGAACAGCGAAAAGGAGCGGGAAAGAGAAAAAAGAGCGAAAGTAAGAGAAAGAAGACAGAGAGAAAGTAGTAGACGGGGAAACAGAGGGAGATTGAAAATGAGAGGGAGGAACAGCGAAAAGGAGCGGGAAAGAGAAAAAAGAGAGAAAGTGAGAGAAAGAAGAAAGAGAGAAAGTAGTAGACGGGGAAACAGAGTGAGAAAGAAAATGAGAGGGAGGAACAGCGAAAAGGAGCGGGAAAGAGAGAAAAGAGAGAAAGTGAGAGAAAGAAGAAAGAGAGAAAGTAGTAGACGGGGTAACAGAGGGAGAAAGAAAATGAGAAGGAGGAACAGCGGAAAGGAGCGGGAAAGAGAAAAAAGAGCGAAAGTGAGAGAAAGAAGAAAGAGAGAAAGTAGTAGACGGGGAATCAGAGGGAGAAAGAAAATGAGAGGGAGGAACAGCGAAAAGGAGCGCGAAATAGAAAAAAGAGCGAAAGGGAGAGAAAGAAGAAAGAGAGAAAGTAGTAGACGGGGAAACAGAGGGAGAAAGAAAATGAGAGGGAGGAACAGCGAAAAGGAGCGGGAAAGAGAAAAAAGAGCGAAAGTGAGAGAAAGAAGAAAGAGAGAAAGTAGTAGACGGGGAAACTGAAGGATAAAGAAAATGAGAGGGAGGAACAGCAAAAAGGAGCGGGAAAGAGACAAAAGAGCGAAAGTGAGAGAAAGAAGAAAGAGAGAAAGTAGTAGACGGGGAAACAGAGGGAGAAAGAAAATTAGTGGGAGGAACAGCGAAAAGGAGCGGGAAAGAGAAAAATGAGCGAAAGTGAGAGAAAGAAGAAAGAGAGAAAGTAGTAGACGGGGAAACAGAGGGAGAAAGAAAATGAGAGGGAGGAACAGCGAAAAGGAGCGGGAAAGAGAAAAATGACCGAAAGTGAGAGAAAGAAGAAAGTGAGAAAGTAGTAGACGGGGAAACAGAGGGAGAAAGAAAATGAGAGGGAGGAACAGCGAAAATTAGCGGGAAAGAGAAAAAAGAGAGAAAGTGAGCGAAAGAAGAAAGAGAGAAAGTAGTAGACGGGGAAACAGAGGGAGAAAGAAAATGAGAGGGAGGAACAGCGAAAAGGAGCGGGAAAGAGAAAAAAGAGAGGAAGTGAGAGAAAGAAGAAAGAGAGAAAGTAGTAGACGGGGAAACAGAGGGAGAAAGAAAATGAGAGGGAGGAACAGCGAAAAGGAGCGGGAAAGAGAAAAAAGAGCGAAAGGGAGAGAAAGAAGAAAGAGAGAAAGTAGTAGACGGGGAAACAGAGGGAGAAAGAAAATGAGAGGGAGGAACAGCGAAAAGGAGCGGGAAAGAGAAAAAAGAGCGAAAGTGAGAGAAAGAAGAAAGAGAGAAAGTAGTAGACCGGGAAACAGAGGGAGAAAGAAAATGAGAGGGAGGAACAGCGAAAAGGAGCGGGAAAGAGAAAAAAGAGCGAAACTGAGAGAAAGAAGAAAGAGAGAAAGTAGTAGACGGGGAAACAGAGGGAGAAAGAAAATGAGAGGGAGGAACAGCGAAAAGGAGCGGGAAAGAGAAAAAAGAGCGAAAGTGAGAGAAAGAAGAAAGAGAGAAAGTAGTAGACGGGGAAACAGAGGGAGAAAGAAAATGAGAGGGAGGAACAGCGAAAAGGAGCGGGAAAGAGAAAAAAGAGCGAAAGTGAGAGAAAGAAGAAAGAGAGAAAGTAGTAGACGGGGAAACAGAGGGAGAAAGAAAATGAGAGGGAGGAACAGCGAAAAGGAGCGGGAAAGAGAAAAAAGAGAGAAAGTGAGAGAAAAAAGAAAGAGAGAAAGTAGTAGACGGGGAAACAGAGGGAGAAAGAAAATGTGAAGGAGGAACAGCGGAAAGGAGCGGGAAAGAGAAAAAAGAGCGAAAGTGAGAGAAAGAAGAAAGAGAGAAAGTAGTAGACGGGGAAACAGAGGGAGAAAGAAAATGAGAGGGAGGAACAGCGAAAAGTAGCGGGAAAGAGAAAAAAGAGCGAAAGTGAGAGAAAGAAGAAAGAGAGAAAGTAGTAGACGGGGAAACAGAGTGAGAAAGAAAATGAGAGGGAGGAACAGCGAAAAGGAGCGGGAAAGAGAAAAAAGAGAGAAAGTGAGAGAAAGAAGAAAGAGAGAAAGTAGTAGACGGGGAAACAGAGGGAGAAAGAAAATGAGAAGGAGGAACAGCGGAAAGGAGCGGGAAAGAGAAAAAAGAGCGAAAGTGAGAGAAAGAAGAAAGAGAGAAAGTAGTAGACGGGGAAACAGAGTGAGAAAGAAAATGAGAGGGAGGAACAGCGAAAATTAGCGGGAAAGAGAAAAAAGAGCGAAAGGGAGAGAAAGAAGAAAGAGAGAAAGTAGTAGACGGGGAAACAGAGGGAGAAAGAAAATGAGAGGGAGGAACAGCGAAGAGGAGCGGGAAAGAGAAAAAAGAGAGAAAGTGAGAGAAAGAAGAAAGAGAGAAAGTAGTAGACGGGGAAACAGAGGGAGAAAGAAAATGAGAGGGAGGAACAGCGAAAAGGAGCGGGAAAGAGAAAAAAGAGCGAAAGGGAGAGAAAGAAGAAAGAGAGAAAGTAGTAGACGGGGAAACAGAGGGAGAAAGAAAATGAGAGGGAGGAACAGCGAAAAGGAGCGGGAAAGAGAAAAAAGAGCGAAAGTGAGAGAAAGAAGAAAGAGAGAAAGTAGTAGACCGGGAAACAGAGGGAGAAAGAAAATGAGAGGGAGGAACAGCGAAAAGGAGCGGGAAAGAGAAAAAAGAGCGAAACTGAGAGAAAGAAGAAAGAGAGAAAGTAGTAGACGGGGAAACAGAGGGAGAAAGAAAATGAGAGGGAGGAACAGCGAAAAGGAGCGGGAAAGAGAAAAAAGAGCGAAAGTGAGAGAAAGAAGAAAGAGAGAAAGTAGTAGACGGGGAAACACAGGGAGAAAGAAAATGAGAGGGAGGAACAGCGAAAAGGAGCGGGAAAGAGAAAAAAGAGCGAAAGTGAGAGAAAGAAGAAAGAGAGAAAGTAGTAGACGGGGAAACAGAGGGAGAAAGAAAATGAGAGGGAGGAACAGCGAAAAGGAGCGGGAAAGAGAAAAAAGAGCGAAAGTGACAGAAAGAAGAAAGAGAGAAAGTAGTAGACGGGGAAACAGAGGGAGTAAGAAAATGAGAGGGAGGAACAGCGAAAAGGAGCGGGAAAGAGAAAAAAGAGCGAAAGTAAGTGAAAGAAGACAGAGAGAAAGTAGTAGACGGGGAAACAGAGGGAGATTGAAAATGAGAGGGAGGAACAGCGAAAAGGAGCGGGAAAGAGAAAAAAGAGAGAAAGTGAGAGAAAGAAGAAAGAGAGAAAGTAGTAGACGGGTAAACAGAGTGAGAAAGAAAATGAGAGGGAGGAACAGCGAAAAGGAGCGGGAAAGAGAAAAAAGAGAGAAAGTGAGAGAAAGAAGAAAGAGAGAAAGTAGTAGACGGGGAAACAGAGGGAGAAAGAAAATGAGAGGGAGGAACAGCGAAAAGGAGCGGGAAAGAGAAAAAAGAGCGAAAGTGAGAGAAAGAAGAAAGAGAGAAAGTAGTAGACGGGGAAACAGAGGGAGAAAGAAAATGAGAGGGAGGAACAGCGAAAAGGAGCGCGAAATAGAAAAAAGAGCGAAAGGGAGACAAAGAAGAAAGAGAGAAAGTAGTAGACGGGGAAACAGAGGGAGAAAGAAAATGAGAGGGAGGAACAGCGAAAAGGAGCGGGAAAGAGAAAAAAGAGCGAAAGTGAGAGAAAGAAGAAAGAGAGAAAGTAGTAGACGGGGAAACTGAAGGATAAAGAAAATGAGAGGGAGGAACAGCGAAAAGGAGCGGGAAAGAGAAAAAAGAGCGAAAGTGAGAGAAAGAAGAAAGAGAGAAAGTAGTAGACGGGGAAACAGAGGGAGAAAGAAAATGAGAGGGAGGAACAGCGAAAAGGAGCGGGAAAGAGAAAAAAGAGCGAAAGTGAGAGAAAGAAGAAAGAGAGAAAGTAGTAGACGGGGAAACAGAGGGAGAAAGAAAATGAGAGGGAGGAACAGCGAAAAGGAGCGGGAAAGAGAAAAATGACCGAAAGTGAGAGAAAGAAGAAAGAGAGAAAGTAGTAGACGGGGAAACAGAGGGAGAAAGAAAATGAGAGGGAGGAACAGCGAAAAGGAGCGGGGAAGAGAAAAAAGAGAGAAAGTGAGAGAAAGAAGAAAGAGAGAAAGTAGTAGACGGGGAAACAGAGGGAGAAAGAAAATGAGAGGGAGGAACAGCGAAAAGGAGCGGGGAAGAGAAAAAAGAGAGAAAGTGAGAGAAAGAAGAAAGAGAGAAAGTAGTAGACGGGGAAACAGAGGGAGAATGAAAATGAGAGGGAGGAACAGCGAAAAGAAGCGGGGAAGAGAAAAAAGAGAGAAAGTGAGAGAAAGAAGAAAGAGAGAAAGTAGTAGACGGGGAAACAGAGGGAGAAAGAAAATGAGAGGGAGGAAGAGCGAAAAGGAGCGGGAATGAGAAAAAGACCGAAAGTGAGAGAAAGAAGAAAGAGAGAAAGTAGTAGACGGGGAAAAAGAGGGAGAAAGAAAATGAGAGGGAGGAACAGCGAAAAGGAGCGGGAAATAGAAAAAAGAGCGAAAGTGAGAGAAAGAAGAAAGAGAGAAAGTAGTAGACGTGTAAACAGAGGGAGAAAGAAAATGAGAGGGAGGAACAGCGAAAAGGAGCGGGAAAGAGAAAAAAAGAGAGAAAGTGAGAGAAAGAAGAAAGAGAGAAAGTAGTAGACGGGCAAACAGAGGGAGAAAGAAAATGAGAGGGAGGAACAGCGAAAAGGAGCGGGAAAGAGAAAAATGAGCGAAAGTGAGAGAAAGAAGAAAGAGAGAAAGTAGTAGACGGGGAAACAGAAGGAGAAAGAAAATGAGAGGGAGGAACAGCGAAAAGGAGCGGGAAAGAGAAAAAAGAGCGAAAGTGAGAGAAAGAAGAAAGAGAGAAAGTAGTAGACGGGGAAACAGAGGGAGAAAGAAAATGAGAGGGAGGAACAGCGAAAATGAGCGGGAAAGAGAAAAAAGAGCGAAAGTGAGAGAAAGAAGAAAGAGAGAAATTAGTAGTCGGGGAAACAGAGGGAGAAAGAAAATGAGAGGGAGGAACAGCGAAAAGGAGCGGGAAAGAGAAAAAAGACCGAAAGTGAGAGAAAGAAGAAAGAGAGAAAGTAGTAGACGGGAAAAGAGAGGGAGAAAGAAAATGAGAGGTAGGAACAGCGAAAAGGAGCGGGGAAGAGAAAAAAGAGAGAAAGTGAGAGAAAGAAGAAAGAGAGAAAGTAGTAGACGGGGAAACAGAGGAAGAAAGAAAATGAGAGGGAGGAACAGCGAAAAGGAGCGGGAAAGAGAAAAAAGAGCGAAAGTGAGAGAAAGAAGAAAGAGAGAAAGTAGTAGACGGGGAAACAGAGGGAGAAAGAAAATGAGAGGGAGGAACAGCGAAAAGGAGCGGGAAAGAGAAAAAAGAGAGAAAGTGAGAGAAAGAAGAAAGAGAGAAAGTAGTAGACGGGAAAACAGAGGGAGAAAGAAAATGAGATTGAGGAACAACGAAAAGGAGCGGGAAAGAGAAAAAAGAGCGAAAGTGAGAGAAAGAAGAATGAGAGAAAATAGTAGACGGGGAAACAGAGGGAGAAAGAAAATGAGAGGGAGGAACAGCGAAAAGGAGCGGGAAAGAGAAAAAAGAGCGAAAGTGAGAGAAAGAAGAAAGAGAGAAAGTAGTAGACGGGGAAACAGAGGGAGAAAGAAAATGAGAGGGAGGAACAGCGAAAAGGAGTGGGAAAGAGAAAAAAGACCGAAAGTGAGAGAAAGAAGAAAGAGAGAAAGTAGTAGACGGGGAAACAGAGGGAGAAAGAAAATGAGAGGGAGGAACAGCGAAAAGGAGCAGGAAAGAGAAAAAAAGAGAGAAAGTGAGAGAAAGAAGAAAGAGAGAAAATAGTAGACGGGGAAACAGAGGGAGAAAGAAAATGAGAGGGAGGAACAGCGAAAAGGAGCGGGAAAGAGAAAAAAGAGCGAAAGTCAGAGAAAGAAGAAAGAGAGAAAGTAGTAGACGGGGAAACAGAGGGAGAAAGAAAATGAGAGGGAGGAACAGCGAAAAGGAGCGAGAAAGAGAAAAAAGAGAGAAAGTGAGAGAAAGAAGAAAGAGAGAAAGTAGTAGACGGGGAAACAGAGGAAGAAAGAAAATGAGACGGAGGAACAGCGAAAAAGAGCGGGAAAGAGAAAAAAGAGCGAAAGTGAGAGAAAGAAGAAAGAGAGAAAGTAGTAGACGGGAAAAGAGAGGGAGAAAGAAAATGAGAGGGAGGAACAGCGAAAAGGAGCGGGGAAGAGAAAAAAGAGCGAAAGTGAGAGAAAGAAGAAAGAGAGAAAGTAGTAGACGGGGAAACAGAGGGAGAAAGAAAATGAGAGGGAGGAACAGCGAAAAGGAGCGGGAAAGAGAAAAAAGAGCGAAAGTGAGAGAAAGAAGAAAGAGAGAATGTAGTAGACGGGGAAACAGAGGGAGAAAGAAAATGAGAGGGAGGAACAGCGAAAAGGAGCGGGAAAGAGAAAAAAGACCGAAAGTGAGAGAAAGAAGAAAGAGAGAAAGTAGTAGACGGGGAAACAGAGGGAGAAAGAAAATGAGAGGGAGGAACAGCGAAAAGGAGCGGGAAAGAGAAAAAAGAGCGAAAGTGAGAGAAAGTAGAAAGAGAGAAAGTAGTAGACGGGGAAACAGAGGGAGAAAGAAAATGAGAGGGAGGAACAGCGAAAAGGAGCGGGAAAGAGAAAAAAGAGCGAAAGTGAGAGAAAGAAGAAAGAGAGAAAGTAGTAGACGGGGAAACAGAGGGAGAAAGAAAATGAGAGGGAGGAACAGCGAAAAGGAGCGGGAAAGATAAAAAAGAGCGAAAGTGAGAGAAAGAAGAAAGAGAGAAAGTAGTAGACGGGGAAACAGAGGGAGAAAGAAAATGAGAGGGAGGAACAGCGAAAAGGAGCGGGAAAGAGAAAAAAGAGCGAAAGTGAGAGAAAGAAGAAAGAGAGAAAGTAGTAGACGGGGAAACAGAGGGAGAAAGAAAATGAGAGGGAGGAACAGCGAAAAGGAGCGGGAAAGAGAAAAAAGAGAGAAAGTGAGAGAAAGAAGAAAGAGAGAAAGTAGTAGACGGGGAAACAGACGGAGAAAAAAAAATGAGAGGGAGGAACAGCGAAAAGGAGCGGGAAAGAGAAAAAAGAGCGAAAGTGAGATAAAGAAGAAAGAGAGAAAGTAGTAGACGGGGAAACAGAGGGAGAAAGAAAATGAGAGGGAGGAACAGCGAAAAGGAGCGGGAAAGAGAAAAAAGAGCGAAAGAGAGAGAAAGAAGAAAGAGAGAAAGTAGTAGACGGGGAAACAGAGGGAGAAAGAAAATGAGAGGGAGGAACAGCGAAAAGGAGCGGGAAAGAGAAAAAAGAGCGAAAGTGAGAGAAAGAAGAGAGAGAGAAAGTAGTAGACGGGGAAACATAGGGAGAAAGAAAATGAGAGGGAGGAACAGCGAAAAGGCGCGGGAAAGAGAAAAAAGAGCGAAAGTGAGAGAAAGAAGAAAGAGAGAATGTAGTAGACGGGGAAACAGAGGGAGAAAGAAAATGAGAGGGAGGAACAGCGAAAAGGAGCGGGAAAAAGAAAAAAGAGCGAAAGTGAGAGAAAGAAGAAAGAGAGAAAGTAGTAGACGGGGAAACAGAGGGAGAAAGAAAATGAGAGGGAGGAACAGCGAAAAGGAGCGGGAAAGAGAAAAAAGAGCGAAAGTGAGAGAAAGAAGAAAGAGAGAAAGTAGTAGACGGGGAAACAGAGGGAGAAAGAAAATGAGAGGGAGGAACAGCGAAAAGGAGCGGGAAAGAGAAAAAAGAGCGAAAGTCAGAGAAAGAAGAAAGAGAGAAAGTAGTAGACGGGGAAACAGAGGGAGAAAGAAAATGAGAGGGAGGAACAGCGAAAAGGAGCGGGAAAGAGAAAAAAGAGCGAAAGTGAGAGAAAGAAGAAAGAGAGAATGTAGTAGACGGGGAAACAGAGGGAGAAAGAAAATGAGAGGGAGGAACAGCGAAAAGGAGCGGGAAAGAGAAAAAAGACCGAAAGTGAGAGAAAGAAGAAAGAGAGAAAGTAGTAGACGGGGAAACAGAGGGAGAAAGAAAATGAGAGGGAGGAACAGCGAAAAGGAGCGGGAAAGAGAAAAAAGAGCGAAAGTGAGAGAAAGAAGAAAGAGAGAAAGTAGTAGACGGGGAAACAGAGGGAGAAAGAAAATGAGAGGGAGGAACAGCGAAAAGGAGCGGGAAAGAGAAAAAAGAGCGAAAGTGAGAGAAAGAAGAAAGAGAGAAAGTAGTAGACGGGGAAACAGAGGGAGAAAGAAAATGAGAGGGAGGAACGGCGAAAAGGAGCGGGAAAGAGAAAAAAGACCGAAAGTGAGAGAAAGAAGAAAGAGAGAAAGTAGTAGACGGGGAAACAGAGGGAGAAAGAAAATGAGAGGGAGGAACAGCGAAAAGGCGCGGGAAAGAGAAAAAAGAGCGAAAGTGAGAGAAAGAAGAAAGAGAGAATGTAGTAGACGGGGAAACAGAGGGAGAAAGAAAATGAGAGGGAGGAACAGCGAAAAGGAGCGGGAAAGAGAAAAAAGAGCGAAAGTGAGAGAAAGAAGAAAGAGAGAAAGTAGTAGACGGGGAAACAGAGGGAGAAAGAAAATGAGAGGGAGGAACAGCGAAAAGGAGCGGGAAAGAGAAAAAAGAGCGAAAGTGAGAGAAAAAAAAGCGCGAAATTGAGAGAAAGAAAATAAAAAAAGCGGAAAAGTGGCAAAATTGTAAATACTTTACACTAAATGAAAGCCTTAATAATATGCACTTCAAAATTTCACAAGAAGACAAACAAAAAAGATGAAAAAAGAGGGAGAGAGAAAAATAGGAAGGGGGAGTGAAAAAGTTTTAAAAATGTGAGAAAAGAGGAAAGAAGGTTCTAAAAATGAAAAAAGTATAAGAAAGTAAAAACGGAAATAGAGAATGAGGTAGAAAATGCAAAAATTGTAAGAAAGAGGAATAAAGCAGAGAGAAAGAGAAAAAATGGGGATGGAAGTGAGAAAAAGAGGGAGAGAGAGAGAAAAAGAGAAAAAAGCGAGAAAGAGAGGAAGGAACAGAGAAACAAGGAGGAAGTGAGGAAGGAAGGAAGAAAGAGAAGAAGGAAGAGAGGAAGGAAGAGAGAAACAGGAGAAGGAAGAGTGGAAGGAACAGAGAAAAAGAAATGAAGATAGAAAAAAATGAGGGAAGAAAGTAAAGAAAAGAGAAAAAAAGGAGGAAGAAAGTAAGGGAGGGAGAAAAAGAAGCAGGAAGAGACGAAGGAGGAGAGAAACAGAGGAATGAAGAGAGGAATGAAGAGAGAAAAAGAACACAGGCAGAGGTTTTCCTCAGAGAAAGGATGAGAGAAACAGAAGCAAGAAAAGAAGGAAGAGACAAACAGAAGAAAACAGTGAGAAAGGAAGATAGAAAAGAAGAAGGAAAAGAAGAAGAAAAAGCGAAAGGAACGAAGAGAAAAACAGAAGAAAGAAAAGAGAAGAAAGGAAGCAAGAAAAAAAAAAGAAGAATGAAAAGGAGGAGGAAGAAAGAAGCAGAAGGAGGAAGAGAGGAAAGAAGATTTAATCATAACAAGGAGGAAAAAAGGAAGAATGAAAGAGACGAATGAAGAGAGGAAGGAAGAGAGGAGGGATGAGAGGAAGGAAGAGAGAAAGAGAAGAAGCAAGAGAGGAAGGAAGAGAGAAAAAGAAAAGAGGAAAGATGAATGAAAATAAGGAAACAAGGGAGGAAGAGAGAAACACAAAAGGGAAGAAAGGAAGTGAGAGAGAAAGAGGAGGAAGAAAAAAGGAAAAAGGAAGAGAGAGAGAGAGAGAAACAGGAGGAGGAAGAGAGAAAGAGAAGAATAAAGAGAGGAAGGAAGAGAGAAACAGAATAAGGTAGAGAGGATCAGAAGAAAGGCTGGAAGAGAGAAAAAGAAGAAAGGGGATGCGAAGAAGAGAAGAATGAAAAGAGAAAGTATGGAAGAGAGAAAGGAAGAGAGAAACAGAAGAAGGAAGTGAGGAAGGAAGAGGGAACCAGAACCAGGGGAGAGGAAGCAATAGAGAAAAAGGAGAAGAAGAGAGAACCAGAAGAAAGAGAGGAAGGGAGTGAAAAACAGAATAAAGTAAAGAGACAAAAAACAGAAGGAGGCGGAGAGGAAGAAAGATAGAAACTGAGAAAAAAAGAGAGGAACGAAGAGAGATAAAGGAGAAAGTAAAGAGTCGAAGGAGGAGAGAAACAGGAGAAGGAAGAGAGAAACAGAAGGAGGAAGTGAGGAAGGAAGAAAGAAACAGAAGAAGGAAGAGAGGAAGGGAGAGAGAAACAGAAGGAGGAAGAGATGTAGGAAGATAGAAAAATTGGAATGTAAAAAGGAAGGAAGAGAGAAAGGAAGGATGAGTGGAATGAAGAGAGAAATTGAATAATGTAAAGAGATGAGAGAAGAGAGAAAGTGAAGAAGGAAGAGAGAAACACGAGTAGGAAGTGAGGAAGGAAGAGAGAAACAGAAGAAGGAACAGAAAGAAAAGAGAATAAAGAAGAGAGTCAGGAAGAGGGAAACAGAAGACGGAAGAGAGGAATGAACAGAAATAGATTGAAACTGGAAACAAAAACGAAAAGTTTAAACGTGCTAAAAAGACGGAGTAAGAGAAAAAAGAAATCTTTTAAACCTAAAAGCATCTTCAATATCAGGAAGTTCTCTTCTGCGTGTAATGCGATTTGGGTAAGTGGGAGGCTGGGAGGCGGGTTTGTGTGTCCAAACGCCAAACTTAAGGCTTAATGAATGCGCCAACCGTCGTAATATTGCTGAGGTTGTTGGTGATGCTGTAACATTAATAATGATGATGATGACGATTGGTAGAAGCGGGAGACTATGTAACAATATCTTAACCAGTAGTTGAAGCTGTACCACTAATATAGCAGCAGCAGCAACAGCAGCAGCAGCGGCGGCGTTCCTGCCAAACAGTACAAGAATCGACGTTGGGATTAAAAAGGCAAACTACCAAATGACAACAGTGTTGTACTAAGAAAAAAAAAAAAAACATTATAAACGCTTCACGTTAATGGCTGGTTCGCAGCCGAGCAAAAGGATTCCTTAACCAAATCCAAAAAGAAACCCGATTGTCAATTTTTTCCTATTTTTTTTTTTTTTTTTTTTTTGCATTTCAGCCTTAAAATAGATCGATCGACATAATTATTTTAGCACCGAAAAAAAAAAAAAACGAAAAAAAAAACAAACAAACTAATCGCTAGTTAGACTAAAAGAAAAAAGTTGAAAGTTATTAAAAAATAAAAAGACTATGAAGTTATAAAAATAAAATAAAATTTAAATTTCTTATTAAACTTTAAGTCCAGTTTAAAAAAAAAAATCCCCAAAAACATAGAACCACTTTTATCTACTTCCAAAATCTTAAAAGCACTATTTTTTTTTGTCTTTTACTACTTTTCATTTTTGCGTTTGTTTATAATATCTAATTCCTTACCGACACTATCCCAAAAGACACACCCTTATTACCATAAAGTACATCGTTGCACACTTATGACTTACTTGAACCAATTATCTGAATCATTGGCAGTATAGTCATATACATATATAGGTCTGTATATATATATATATATACATATACACATACACACACACACACACATATATATATACATATATATATATATACATATATACATATATATATATGTATATATATATATATACTTAATAGTCATTTCTTGGACTTGATAATACTAAATCAACTCTTTTCTTTCGGCAACCTTTCTCTTATAGAAATTTTATCCATATTTACCTAGGTTTTTCCTAAGATTATTTTAAATTTTTAATCTCACGGTGTTATAAAGGACTCCGTGTGTGGTACGTGTGAATATATAGACAGGGTTTGCATATTAGAAAATCGAAAGGTAACAATGACAGGATAAACCCCCTGTGTGATATCGTGCGTATGCGTGACCTTATAAGCCTGAGGCCACGCTTTCTTTAAAAAAAAAAAAAAAAAAAAAAAAAAATTATCAATTTGCGTGATCCGTCAAGCTCGGACGGGTGGATATGGCTTCGACGAAACAGGAGAATTCTAATTCGCAATCTGTGGCGCGTACCTCACTTACGGCAGACACGGGCCGGACGAGACAGAGGTACACGGAGGAGAGGCTGGAAGTTACAGTCAATGAAAAACACGGACCACTTTACAATGCAATCCCATGTATGCCTCTGCCACTAGCTATTATCTGTTGCATTTTCAACATCGTCATCCCGGGTTTGGGTAAGTAAAACTTTTCTTTTTAGAAAAGAAAAAAAAAGTGTGGTTCCCAATGAGGATCGACCATTTTTTTTTTCAGTATAGTAACGTGCTTTCCGAGACAAACATTACAACACAGGGCGTGTTTGATGCGTTCGCAATCATACATGTGTTTCTGCATGCATCGCTATATAAATACAGTAGTAGATACATTAGTTGATATGCATCTGTATATGATGTATGATCACGTGATAGTATGTGTGCGTGTGTGTCTGTGCAAGAGAGAGAGAGAGAGGGAGAGAGAGAGGGAGAGAGAGAGAGAAAGAAAGAGCACGCGCGTGGGTGCGATTAAAACAGGTTTCATAATTGGCATATCGATATGGATGAACAGATGTCCTGTGGCATCAGCTCAGGACACACACACAAAACACAAACATAAAGAGTTTTGTACTATCTATCTATCTATCTATCTATCTATCTATCTCAGTCTCTTCATTCTATCTATCTATCTATCTATCTATCTATCTATCTATCTATCTATCTATCTGCTCATTATCTATAATCTACCTGCTCATTATCATTCTATCTATCTATCTATCTATCTATCTATCTATCTATCTATCTATCTATCTATCTATCTATCTATCTATCTATCTATCTCAGTCTCTTCATTTTATCTATCTATCTATCTATCTATCTATCTATCTATCTATCTATCTATCTATCTATCTATCTATTTGGCTCAGCTATTTCTGAACACAATATATATAAAGATCTTTGTACCTCAATATATATATATATATATATATATATATATATATATATATATATATATATATATATAAACATATAAATAGATACTTTCGCAAAAAAACACCCAATTTTTTTTCAGTTGTTTTATCCATATTATATATATATATATATATATATATATAGATAATTGGGCCATATATATATATATATATATATATATATATATATATATATATATATATATATATATATATATATATATCAGTCTCTTCATTCTATCTGTTTATCTATTTATCTCATTCTCTTCATTCTATCTATCTAGCTATCCATCTATCTATTTGGCCCAGCTACTTCTGGACGCACAACATATATAAAGATCTATCTAACTCAATATATATATATATATATATATATATATATATATATATATATATATATGGATAGATAGATAGATAGATAGATACTTACATTCATACATAGATACATAGATCTGTGTATGTAAATAAACAGACAGAGAAATAGATAAACGGACAGACTTAGGTAAACAGATATGTGCATGTGTATATACATATAAACGGACTGTCTCTCTCTCTTCCTCTCTCTGAATCGGCGGTGGTAGTCAAACAGACAATAGATAGATAGATTGATTGATAGATATCAGGTCATCCCATAAGTTCTCTCCGAATTTTGAATAAAGAAAACAAGTGACCAAATGTTATATTTAATTACAGATTCAATCAACAATGTATTTTCCCTGATTATCTATGACTTCCTTCCATCTATTAACAAGCTTACTAATTCCATTACTGTAAAATTCTTTTGGCTTTGATTCGAAGAACTCACAAATGTCAGTTTTAACCTCTTCCTGTGTTACAAAAGCTGTTTCTTCCAAATGATTCTGTAAGCTACGAAACAAATGGTAGTCTGAAGGAGCAAGGTCGGGAGAATAAGGTGGATGAGGAATTTTCTCCCAACCAAGTTCTTCGATCTTTTGTGACGTGATTCTTGCTGTGTGTGGTCGCGCAATGTCCTGATGAAACATCACCCGTTTTCGATTCACTAGAACAGGTCTTTTTTCCTCAAAGCTCGGTTCAAACGCTCTAATTGCTGACAGTATATTTGAGCATTAATTGTTGCATTAGGTGGTAAGAATTCAAAGTGGATTATTCCTTGACAATCCCACCAGATTGAAAGAAGAACCTTTTGCCCATGAAGTTCACTTCTCGGCTGTGGTTGGGGTCCTTCTTTACCAAGCCACTGTCTACGACGCTTAACATTTCGATAAAAGATCCATTTTTCATCGCCAGTCACAAGTCTATCCAAAAAAGGTGAAACAAGTTGGCGAGAATGGAGAGAAGAGAAGATGTCAACTCGGGATTTGAGGTTGTTTTCAGACAATTCATGAGGCACCCATTTTCCAAGTTTAGGAACTTTTCCAAGTTGTTGAAGATGACGATGAACAGTTGTATGGTTTGAACTGAGAACCACTGCCAATTCCTCAACTGATAAAGCAGGATTTTCTTCAAGGGCTGCTTCAAGAAGCTTTTCATCAAACTCAACTGGACGTCCGGTTCGATCTTCATCTTCAAGGGTGAAATCTCCACCTCTGAATTTTGCAAACCATCTTCTGCAAGTTCTTTCATTCACACATTCCTCTCCATAAACTGAGTGAATGTTTCTAGCCGCTTCGGTTGCTGAGTTTCCTTTCTTGAACTCATAAAGCATTATGTGCCTCAAATGATTCTTGGGTACTTCCACCATGTTAGCAGGGTTTTAATCAAACAAAATTTAATTTTATTGTTCTCTGAAATAAAATTTGATCAGTTATAAATGCATCTAAACATAAAAAATAATGTTCAGCTCCATTAGACATTATAAAATACTCTTTAAATTTCGTTCATTTTAACAAAATGTTAAAATTCGGACAGAACTTATGGGATGACCTAATAGATATGACTTGCAGATCTCTATCCAATAAAACAAGTTTTTCACACGCGAAAGTACACACACACACACACACACACACACACACACACACACACACACACACACACACACACACACACACACACACAAAAGTATACCTTTTTTTTTTACATTCGATTTCATAAATATGAGAATCTTCACCGTCAGTCGGTAAGCACAGTCTTTTGCCAAAGTTTTACTTTGTCCTATGAAAGTTAAAAAAATTTTGTTTACTTTCAGGATTAAAAAGTTAAAAGACTAAAGTATTATTTAAATTACCCTTCCCCTTCAGAGTAGTGTCTTTTCGTAAGCTGACCCTAAACGTTCAACCTAAGACAAATTATGCGTTTTCCTTTCGGCTTATGCAGCACTGATCTCCGGCGGCAATGGACTGCTTACTTACCACGAAAGTCAGCCTTGGAAATCTTATCTTTTTCCGGCTTCGGATACTAAACGCGAGTGTAGCAAGCAAAGTGGTTGCGGGCGTGATTGCTTCGGAACAATGGATTTTAAACACTCATAGGGAATTTATAAATTGTTTGAAACATTTATAAATTCGTTTTCTTTCTGGAATTTATAAAATTTATAAATTAAATTAAATATATAAATTCGTTTTCTTTCTGGAATTTATAAATTTATAAATTCGTTTATAAAATTTATAAATTAAATTAAATTTATAAATTCGTTTTCTTTCTGGAATTTATAAATTTATAAATTCGTTTATAAAATTTATAAATTAAATTAAATTTATAAATTCGTTTTCTTTCTGGAATTTATAAATTTATAAATTCGTTTATAAAATTTATAAATTAAATTAAATTTATAAATTCGTTTTCTTTCTGGAATTTATAAATTTATAAATTCGTTTATAAAATTTATAAATTAAATTAAATTTATAAATTCGTTTTCTTTCTGGAATTTATAAATTTATAAATTCGTTTATAAAATTTATAAATTAAATTAAATTTATAAATTCGTTTTCTTTCTGGAATTTATAAATTTATAAATTCGTTTATAAAATTTATAAATTAAATTAAATTTATAAATTCGTTTTCTTTCTGGAATTTATAAATTTATAAATTCGTTTATAAAATTTATAAATTAAATTAAATTTATAAATTCGTTTTCTTTCTGGAATTTCTTAACTAATTAGTTAAGAAATTCCAGAAAGAAAACGAATTTTTTATGAATTTTTAAAAATCTTCTTCTTCTTCTTCTTCTTCTTCTTCTTCTTCTTCTTCTTCTTCTTCTTCTTCTTCTTCTATATGCTCTCCACAACTTCCTATCTCGTGTTGTATCTACCAGTTTTTCTTCCTTTGCTTAGCTCTAAACCCTCCGCTCGCCGTTAGTTAATCCATTCACACAAGCACGTCAGATAAGTGGCCCACTACCTTCGCCTATTTCTCTTGCCCTCAATATGCCCCGTGAGGGTTATGTTTTCCAAGCCCTCCTTTCTCAGTAAGTATTCACGGAATTTCAGCTGTATTTTTTTGATTTTAAGTATGTTTTTTCAATTGCCATTTTCTTTAAGACTTCTTTGTTGATTACTCGATTCTTTCAAAGTAGAACCACATTTCTGCTGCCTCATCTTTCCATATAAGAGAATTGATAACACAATTCCAACACGATTTTCTTTGTTTCTGATGATCTTCTTTGTTTCTCAGCATCTTGCTCTGTTTTTGTAATGGCACTGTCTCTCGTCCAATGCGTATTCGGATCTCGGCGTCTCATTTTCCATCCCCTGTCAAAACACTCCCCAGATATTTAAACCGGCACCTGATCGACGCTCATATCTCCAATTCGTAACTCGCATCTCGGGCTTTCGTTCTCTTGCTGGTGGCCATACTCCAAGTCTATAAATCGACCATTCGTCCTTGCATGGAGTATTGCTGCCATATATGGTCTGGAGCCCCTGCTGTTTGCCTCAGGGTTCTTGATAAGATCCAGAGACGGATATGCAATGTGATTGGCCCTGATCTGTCATTTCGTCTGCAGTCGCTCTCTCACAGACGCGATGTTGCCTCGCTCTGCCTTTTTTACAAGTACTTTCACGGTAATTGCTCCGATGAGCTGCTTTCGCTGGTTCCCAGGCTTCGTGAATTTAAACGTCCTACGAGGCTGGCATCCCGTTCCCACCCCTACACCGTTGAAACTGTTAGATGTAGACGTCTCTTCTACTCCAATAGCTTCATGTCTCGCACATCTCGCCTATGGAACTCCCTTCCCTATTACTGTTTCCCTGACAAATACAATCTCCAACGGTTTAAGTGTAGCGTCAATCGACATCTCCAGTAGCCTTGATCTATCCACTTCCCTTCTCCACATCCTTTCATCTTTCATTCCTATCTGCTCTCGCTCCAAATCTTCTGTAACCCCCTTGCCTTGATCGACCTACTGTCTTTCTCTTTCTCCACATCCTCTCCTTTACCACTCCTATCTGCTCTTCCTCCAAAAAAAAAAAATACTTTCTGTCTTCTTGCAATTAATCCTTTTTTTCCCGACTTTTTTTTTTCCATCCTGTCTCAGAGGTCCAGTTGTTTCCTTTGCGAACCGGCCAATCAAAACAGTGTCATCTTCATTTTGAACGCACGTGGAAAGACGGAAAAGACATGTTAGTGACGCTGCTTGGTTTCTGTAAGAAAATGAAAGAAAGGAAGAAAGAACGGAAGATATAAATGTTTAACATCTGCCAATACCTAATGAAAAATGGACTATTCCGTTTTGAATCGGAAAAGACTGTTTTGTGTTAGTGAAAGAAAGAAAGAAATAAAAAAGAAAGAAAGAAAGAAAGAAGAAAGAAAGAAAGAAAGAAGAAGGAAAGAAAAGATAAATAAAGAAGAGGCGATAACTCTCATGGGTTTAACGTCTGCTATTATTTTGTTGATTTTGACGCACTACAAATGCGATAAATTAAAAGGTTCGAATGTAAAGCGACAAGAGTAGCGTCAAAGACGCCAGTTTGTACACTTTAGTAAAGCAGAAGCTATAAACAGGTGAGAGTTAAAACTATTTCGAAGTAGAATTTACCTGAGCAGAGTAGTCGATTGAAGGATTTGGTTTTTATGACTTACCAACCGTTTGTTTGAACCGAGAGAAAGAGAAACGGAAATAATACTTTAAAGGAAAAAGTAATGAGAGTTCTTTTCTGTGTTACGCCCAAAGTGAAAGTTATTGAATTTCCAAAAATGACACTGAACAGTGGCGCAGCAGGTGTTCCCACTGCCGAGTCGGGGTCGTACACAAAAAGACTTTTGGTCGCACCATCAAGAAAATGTTACCAAGTTGATGACAAAAATGCCATATTATAATTCTCTTTGTTCTTTAGTTCGTTAGCATGTGCGTTATACCCTGTCAGTATCTAACAAATAATGGACTATTCCATTTTGGACGCACGTGGAAAGACGGAAAAGACATATCAGTGACGCTGCTTGGTTTCAGTAAGAAAATGAAAGAAAGGAAGAAAGAACGGAAGATATAAATGTTTAACATCTTCTGGTAATGCCTCATAAATAATGGACTATTCTGTTTTGAGTCGGAAAAGACTCTTTTGTGTTAGTGAAATAAAAAAGAAAGAAAAAAGAAAGAAACAAAGAAACAAAGAAAAAAGAAAGAAAGAGAGAAAAAATAAAAAATAAATAAAGAGGCGATAACTCTCTCAACGTCAGCTTCAGGGTACGAAATTGAAAAAAATTATCAATTTCAAATCATTTCATTTGTACCCACTTACTTCTTTAAATAATGAACTTATGATTGTTATTGCAATATTTGTTTAAAGTTGTTCGCTTAAGTATTTAACTATGCACTCGGTGAATTTTCGCGGGTAGGCTTTCGTCGTGGACCACTCAAGGAGGCTATTTAATCAAATAACGTAAGTTCGACTAGCAATACAGTTACATTTTCATGTGTATTTCTGGCAAATTTAATTATAAGACAAAGAATAACCATAATTAGGAGGAGGACAAAATCGAAAAAGTAACACCAACAGCTTAATACGAAAGAAGAGACAAGATAATAATAATAATAATAATAATAATAATAATAATAATAATAATAATAATAATACTAATAATAATAATAATAATAATAATAATAATACACAATTAATAATAATAATAATAATACACAAATATTAATAATAATAATAATACACAAATAATAATAATAATAATATACAATTAATAATAATAATAATAATACACAAATAATAATAATAATAATACACAAATAATAATAATAATAATACACAAATAATAATAATAATAATAATACACAATTAATAATAATAATAATAATACACAAATAATAATAATAATAATACACAAATAATAATAATAATAAGACACAAATAATAATAATAATAATACACAAATAATAATAATAATAATACACAAATAATAATAATAATACACAAATAATAATAATAATAATAAGACACAAATAATAATAATAATAATACATAAATAATAATAAGAATAATAAGACACAAATAATAATAATAATAATACACAAATAATAATAATAATACATAAATAATAAGAATAATAAGACACAAATAATAATAATAATACACAAATAATAATAATAATAATACACAAATAATAATAAGAATAATAATAATAATACATAAATAATAATAAGAAGAATAAGACACAAATAATAATAATAATAATACACAAATAATAATAATAATAAGAATAATAAGACGCAAATAATAATAATAATACACAAATAATAATAATAATAATACACAAATAATAATAATAATAATAATACATAAATAATAATAAGAATAATAAGACACAAATAATAATAATAATACATAAATAATAAGAATAATAAGACACAAATAATAATAATAATAATAATACACAAATAATAATAATAATAATACACAAATAATAATAATAATAATAAGACACAAATAATAATAATAATAATACACAAATAATAATAATAATAATAATACACAAATAATAATAATAATAATAATACACAAATAATAATAATAATAATACACAAATAATAATGATAATAAGACACAAATAATAATAATAAGACACAAATAATAATAATAATAATAATACATAAATAATAATAAGAATAATAATACACAAATAATAATAATAATACACAAATAATAATAATAATACACAAATAATAATAATAAGAATAATAAGACACAAATAATAATAATAATAATAATACACAAATAATAATAATAATAATAATAATACACAAATAATAATAATAATAATACATAAATAATAATAAGAATAATAAGACAAAAATAATAATAATAATACACAAATAATAATAATAATAATAATACATAAATAATAATAAGAATAATAAGACACAAATAATAATAATAATAATAATAATAATACACAAATAATAATAATAATAATACACAATTAATAATAATAATAATAATACACAAATAATAATAATAATAATACACAAATAATAATAATAATAATAATAATACACAAATAATAATAATAATAATACACAAATAATAATAATAATAATAATACACAATTAATAATAATAATAATAATACACAAATAATAATAATAATAATAAGACACAAATAATAATAATAATAATAATAATACACAAATAATAATAATAATAATAAGACACAAATAATAATAATAATAATACACAAATAATAATAATAATAAAAATACACAAATAATAATAATAATAATAAGACACAAATAATAATAATAATACATAAATAATAATAAGAATAATAAGACACAAATAATAATAATAATACACAAATAATAATAATAATAATAATACATAAATAATAATAAGAATAATAAGACACAAATAATAATAATAATACACAAATAATAATAATAATAATACACAAATAATAATAATACATAAATAATAATAAGAATAATAAGACACAAATAATAATAATAATAATACACAAATAATAATAATAATAATACATAAATAATAATAAGAATAATAAGACACCAATAATAATAATAATACACAAATAATAATAATAATAATAATACACAAATAATAATAATAATAATAATACACAAATAATAATAATAATAATAATAATACACAAATAATAATAATAATAATACACAAATAATAATAATAATAATAATAATACACAAATAATAATAATAATAATAATACACAAATAATAATAATAATAATAATACACAAATAATAATAATAATAAGACACAAATAATAATAATAATAATAATACACAAATATTAATAATAATAATAATACATAAATAATAATAAGAATAATAAGACACAAATAATAATAATACACAAATAATAATAATAATAATACATAAATAATATTAAGAATAATAAGACACAAATAATAATAATAATACACAAATAATAATAATAATACACAAATAATAATAATAATAAGACACAAATAATAATAATAATACACAAATAATAATAATAATAATACATAAATAATAATAAGAATAATAAGACACAAATAATAATAATAATAATACACAAATAATAATAATAATAATAATACACAAATAATAATAATAATAATACATAAATAATAATAAGAATAATAAGACAATAATAATAATAATAATACACAAATAATAATAATAATAATAATACATAAATAATAATAAGAATAATAAGACACAAATAATAATAATAATAATAATAATACACAAATAATAATAATAATAATAATACACAAATAATAATAATAATAATAATAATACATAAATAATAATAAGAATAATAAGACAAAAATAATAATAATAATAATACACAAATAATAAAAATAATAATAATAATAATACACAAATAATAATAATAATAATAATAATAATACACAAATAATAATAATACACAAATAATAATAATAATAATACACAAATAATAATAATAATAATAATACACAAATAATAATAATAATAATAATACACAAATAATAATAATAATAATAATAATAATAATAATAATAATAATAATAATAATAACATCCTTAATTAGACCATAATTGACATTAAGCGAATGGATGTCAACACGAGAAAGCTTCTCACTTGCCACCGCATGCATCATCCCAAAGCTGATATTGATCGTCTGTATGTGTCCAGATCCGAAAGCGGCAGATGATTAGTTCAACTGGGACTGTCTTATAAAACTACAAAGATACCTGGACACTACAGAAGACTGGATGATGACCTGTGTCAAAGAACATGAAAGAAATGAGAACCTTTATTCAGTAATAAAGGAAGCCAACACATTCAAAAGGAAATTTCAAGCGAGTGAAGTGCAAATAAACCATAATAAACTTATTGCAGCGGGAACGAACCTGAAAAAGAGAGCAAAAGAAAATGCAATGTACCAAATGCAAAAACGGTGGCAAGATAAACCTCTACATGGTCAATACTCCCCACCCCCGTACCAAACAAGCTGATGTTGACAAACCCCGTACCTATCAATGGTTACGTAGTGCAGGGTTAAAAGTTGAAACTGAAGGTTTTATTTTTGATGCACAGGACCAATGCTTGCTAACTAGAAATTGCCAAGTACACATATTGAAAAATTGTGTTAACCCGAAATGCAGATTCTGTGATAAATATCCAGAAACAGTTGACCATCTTGTATCAGGTTGCCCAGTGTTAGCACCCACTGTGTATAAAATTCGACATGACAGAGTAAGCAAAAATGTGCTCACTGGAAAATATGTATCTTTTACGGGAATGAAACTGCAATAAATGAGGATCACGCAGACCCGGTTACAAAAATATGACCTGTAACAATTTTATGATATTTCATCATACACACAGGGAGAGAGAACAATGAAAACTAATCGGCCAGACATCGTGATCAAAGACCCCCAAAACAGGATATGCTTTCTTATTGACTTGGCAGTCTCTGCAGATTGTGATGTATCTTTGAAGATCTTCGAAAAGCTGTCAAAATACAAGGATCTTGACGTGGAAATTTCAAAAAAATGTGGTACATGAGGACATCAGTCATTCCAGTTGTGGTTGGAGCCCTCGGATTGATTGGAAAAAAGTTCCGATAGACTCATGGAAAGGATTCTTGGTAGCCCATGCCTTAAAGAAATACAAAAAATGGACTCACAGGTACAGCTCACACGTTATGAAGAGAATTACCTATGTAAAATATGTATCATCTTAGGTTTTTATTGTTTTTCTCAGAAAATGCTCTGTGGAAAATGTCATGATGCCATTTCTGACCTTAGGTCTCTGTTTGAGACCGGTAAAGAAATGTGACTACAACAGAAATTCAAGGAAACAATAATAATAATAATAATAATAATAATAATAGAGACGAGCCAACCGGTTATCTCTCCTCACCCATCAGAACTCGATCGAGGAAAGTCAAATCGCTGAGACTGAATGTGGTTCGCCTTCAAAAAATATACCCGGTCCAATATAATAATTGATAAGCGTGTATTTTTTTCTATTTCATGATTCCTTTTTAGTCGGTTGTGCGCAATGGATTTTACTTTCCTCGATCGAGTTCTGATGGATGGCGAGCGATAACCGGTTAGCTCATCCTTATTATTATGTTTTATTTTTTTTATCCTTTCTTTTTTTCATATTAAACTACCGGAGTTGTTTCCGTCGTTTCTCCTCCTTTTAATTACGTCCGTTCTTTTTGCTATAACTACATTTTTTTTTTGTATATTTTTGCCTCTAACAAAATCTTCAAACAGCATGAATAATTAATTACCATTTTACACGGCCCGAAAATAAAGTCACATCTGTTGGTCAACTGAATGACAAAATGCAAAGTTTATCCCATATTGCTATTCAATTATCCACGATTATTGCCCTCTTTCCTCGAAAATTCAAACATGCGTTCCTTGCAGACAGTTTTGTCTTTCATTCCGACCCGAAGACGCCTACCCAGCACACATAGGCAAAATGCGTTGTTTGTAAATGTCATACATTTTGTCTCATTGTCTCCAGTTTCTTTCGGATTCTATTCTACATATCATATTCTCTAATCACACATATTGAAATATAGCCAACGAGGTGTAATTACAGAATTTGTCGACCATTTTGATGTGTGTCACCGAGTATTGTTCAAAATCACGTGGTTTACATTACGTACATCTCTGGTTTTCAAAAGTAAGACTTTTTATATGTACGATATTGGCGGAATGGTCTCATCATTTTACAGATGTAACCGTAATTTCTATTTAACAGTTTCTTTTCTCGCACTTCTCGCTTGTGGAACTATCTTTTGGCATCTTACTTCCCAGTCAACATTGAACCTCAAAAATTTAAATGTAATGTCAATCGTTATCTTCTGTCTTCTTAATTTCTGTTAATTAACTAATGCAATTTTTCTCTCCCCTTAATAGTTCTTTTCTTTTACTCATGCTTTCATACTCAGTAGCGCGTTGCGTCTTAGTGGCTTTATTGCCTGGCTTGGGGTGAAATGATTAAAAAAAATGTGAATCCAACCATTTTTTAAAATCATTTCACCTCAAGTAAGGCAACAAAGAATGTGAAACCAACCATTTTTCAAATCAGTTCAACTTAAGTAAGGCAACAATGCCACTGAGATACAGATGGTTACTGTGTGTAAAGGAATATAAGAAAAAGAAAACAATATAGTGCACGAACAATAAAAGAACAGAATTTAAGAAGACAATAGATAATGATTGCCATTGCACTTAAATTTTGGAAGATTAAACTTGACTGGAAAGCAAGAAGTCGGAAGAGAGTTCCTCAAGCGAGAAAAGAAACTGTTAGCATAGAACTTACGGTTACATCTAGCCAATTCAACTGTAAAATAACGAGGCCTAGCTGCCAATCTAGTACTGCGCTTAAATTCATAAAGTCTGTGTACCAAAGAGGAAAGTACATCAGAACAATTACCATGAAAGTATTTACAGAAAAGGCACAGGGAAGCTACATTATGGCGGTGGGAAAGTTACTGAAGCCGAGATGACTGGCCAGGACCAATGAAATTGCAGATTCTTCTTTGGATTCTATCAAGGATCTCTAAATATGTAACAGGAGCACCAGACCATATGTGGTAATAATAATATTCTAAACTTGGACGAATGGCAGACTTACAAATATGTAGGATTCGGGCGAGGAAAATTGTCTGTCATGACACAAATCAACCAAGTTTCATAGGAGCAGACCTAGCAACTAACTCAATATAATCTTTCCACTTCATATCTGTTGTGGAGTTATTTCCACAATAGAAACTGTATTCGGACTAAATGCGTCCTAAATAGGTTAAACGTACAGAAACGTTAGGAACTTGTAATAAAGTGTTACGCAGAGTAATCGAGTTGTGGTCGCTGAACACTTACTCCTTCCCTCGACTACTACTGACTCCTACTTATAGTAGATGGGAGAGTCTATTACCTAGACAAGGTGTCTTTCACTATAACAATATCAGTAAAGAACGTTAGCCTGAGAAGGCGCAACGAATCACTCTCCTGGAGGTTAGCATTAGTCATGCTTATGGAAGCCATCCATTTTTTAAAACCATTTCATCTCAAGTATGGCAACAAAGAATGTGAAGCCAACCATTTTTCAAATCATTTCACCTCAAGTATGGCAACAAAGAATGTGAAGCCATCCATTTTTTAAAAATCATTTCATCTCAAGTATGGCAACAAAGAATGTGAAGCCAACCATTTTTAAATCATTTCACCTCAAGTAAGGCAACAAAGCCACTAAGACAGAGAGGGTTACTGTGTGTAAACGAATATAAGAAAAAGAAGACATTACAGTGCATGAACAATAAAAGAACTGAATTTAAGAAGGCAGTAGATAACGATTGCCACTGTACTTAAATTTTGGAAGATTAAACTTCAGACGATTAATAGAGAGCAGTTTCCTTTTGGAGGGCTTAAAATTAACAAGCCATTCCTTGCTCCGGTTAACAACAGATTGTAGGTATTTTTTTCTTTTTAGATCAGCTGCCAATTTGACCTTTTCGAACCAATCAGATTAACTATTATGGCAGGAGTAAAGAGTTGTGTCATCAGCATTGATACCAAGTTGAGGACTGATGCTATCAGGTCGTTGATAAAAATCAGGAACCACGTAGGTCCAAAGATAGAACCTTGAGGGACGCCTGCATTTTTGGTGTGTCCGGGAATTATGAAATAAACAGACGGAATTTTAAATTTAGGCTGAAAATTGTTCTTATTCTGTGCCGTGTCCCTTCAGGACTGTGGCGAGCATTGCTCTCCGCAGTTCACTGTTCTTCATAGCTCTCAGCGGTGTTCGTTCTGTTAATGTCCCTCCGAGTCCCTGTTCTGCCGTCTACTTACACAAGCTAGTTAGGTAGACTGGCCGATGTTTCACACTCTTCCGTCGTGCCTTCAATAGGTCTTGTGAATGTCAGATTCTCCAAGACACGTGTCTTGATTATGTGTCCCAGAGATTCCAAATATGGCTTTCTGATTCTAAGTACAAACTTTCTTTTTGTTTCTATTTGCTTTAAAATTTCCGCGTTGCTCACAGGTTCCGTCCGTGATATTCTAAGCATCTCTCTGTAGAACCGGTTTTTTTTTTCGCACGTAAACTTTCAGTAGCGTTCAACCTTGAAATTTTAAAAGTACTTCAGTGAAGACACTTAAAAAATAGGTCGAAATTATGATTAGTCGTGTTTACAAGAATATAACTGTGGATTGTATTTATTTAACATAGGGCAATTAGAGTTGGGGGGGGGCGTAATTATTCACTTATAGGCCAGAGGAAAGTTTAGTCTATTCCCCCCCAACCCCCTTTCTTGTTTCTTTTAATGATCATGTTGTTACATAGGAATAAAGTGTTACTGCCGAACATAGATCGCCAGTGAGCAAACACAAGCGATCGCATTATTAAATTAAGTGGATCACGTGACCATAGAGGAAACGTATAAGTAGGAAGTCGGGTAAGAATGATCTCTATTCTAATCTATTCTCTATTACTATTCGGATCACTATTTCTAGTCTATCCTCTATTACAATACGGAGCGCTATTCTCTACTCTATTCACTGCACTATTTCTCTATTCAGATCACTATACGGTGATTACTATTCGAGCGAGTAATTAGTGCAAGTAATATTCGAAGGCATCTGTCACCGGTATTGTTCAAAGGCGTTACTATAGTTGTATCTGCGATTACAATGTCTCCACTACAATGAGCATTACGAGAGTGACAACGAGTATTTGGACATCACAAAAGTGGCGACGAGGATTCCTTGAATTTACATATTTATATTTCTGTTGTATAGGAATCTCGCTGCCGACACCGGAGTTTGAACACGGATCGCCAGAGAGCAAACGCCGGCGATCCCAATTTGAATAAGTAGATAACGTGATGGCAGAGTGAATGTATATATGGGAACTAACGTGACGTCTAAATGATCAGTATTTCTATTCTATCCTCTATTACTATACGGTTTGCCATTCTCTATACTATTTACTATACTATTTCTCTATACTGTTCACTATTCGTTGGTTTATTCGAACGAGTATTATCGAGCAAGCACTATTAGTGCGAGTGTTATTCGAAGGCATCTGACACCGGTATTGTTCAATAGTGTTACTATAGTTGTATCTACAATTATAAAATTTCTACTACAACGAGCATTTACGAAAGTGACAACGAGTATTCGTTGACATCACAAAAGTGGCAATGAGTGTTCGTTGACATCACAAAAGTGGCAATGAGTATTCGTTGACATCACAAAAGTGACAACGAGTATTCGTTGACATCACAAAGGGTTTCATTTTATTATATATTAAATAACAATAATAATAATTCAGCGGGAACATCAACAATCCCTGTTGTAGTTGGAGCCCTTAGACTGGTTGGAAAAGATCCCAGTAGGCTAATTGAAGGGATCCCTGGAAGATCATGCCCCAAAGAGATACAAAAAATTGTTCTGACAAGTACAGCCCACACTTTACGAAGGGCCTTATCTATGTAATTATTATTATTTTTTTCTTTGCAGTGGAAAGTGTTATGATGCCATTTCTAACCTTAAGTCCCTGGGCGGGACCCGGAAAGAAATGTGTAAACGCCAGATATCAAAGAAAATAAAAAATAAAAAAATAATAATAATAATTGCTTCATAGGCCCAATACTTACTAACTAGAAATTACCAAGCACACATAATGAAAAATTGTGTTAACCCAAAATGCAGATTCTTTGATCAATGTCCAGAAACAATTGACCATCTTGTATCAGGTTGCGCGGTACTGGCAGCCACTGAATATAAAACCCGGCACGACAGAGTGGGCTAATATCTGCACTGGAAAATTTGCAACACTTACGGAAAGTAAACTGCAAGAAATTGGAATGAACAGTATTTTTATACTTGAAGAGATATACTGTCGAAATATTGTTTAACATTGTCAAACACTATGTTTTTTTCTTTTCTTATATCGCGCTCTTCACTTAACTGTTAATAATAATAACAATAATAATAAAGATCAAAGACCTGGAGATGGAAATAGAAAAAATGTGGTACTAAAAATTTAAATCTTTTTCTGTCGTGGCTGGAGCTTTGGGTGTGATAAAGAAAGGAACTCAAGAACAAATCAACAAACTTCAATAAAAATAAATAAATAAATAAACCTTTCGCTTGGCTTAAGTCATTGGTTGTGACCCGGCATATTATTATAAAGCAAATGTAGGCCAAAAAGATTTTAAAAAAAAATTATAATAAAGAAAACTGCCTAAAAAAGAAATCATTTTCTCTGCGAGGATTTTCTGAAATGTTCTTGAATTTTGAGGAGACTTGTTGGCACCATTCCTCAAGAACAGAATTCCCACTAAATCAATGCACGGCACTATAATAATAATAATAATAATAATAATAATAATAATAATAATAATAAAAATGTGACACATGGGAACATCAGCAATCCGCGTTGTAGTTGGAGCCCTCGGATTGGTTGGAAAAAATTCCAGTAGACTAACTGAAGGGATAATTATAATACAAATACATTAGACTTGGAGATCGAGAATAACATGATGTGGGAAATGAAGACTGAGACTGTACCAATAGTAATCGGAACACTGGGCCTCGTGAGAAAAGGAATGGGCAATTTTACTAACATTTTCTCAGGTAACATCAACATACAAGTTGTCCAGAAAATCGCCCTGCTAGGAACATCCCACATACTAAGAAAAGCGCTATCAATTAAATAACAATTCTCCTATAGGGTCTAAGGACCATAGTTTGAACCCGGCTCTACAGGATTCAAAGCAGGAAATATAACATACACAAATGATAGTAAGAAAACTATCAAGGATCTTGAAGTGGAAATCTAAAAAATGTGGCACGTAAGGACATCAACAATTCCAGTTTTAGTTTCGGATTGATTGGAAATGATTCCGATAGATTCATTGAAGGGATTCCTGGTAGACCAAGCCTTAAAGAAATACAAAAAATGTACTTACAAGTACAGCTCACACCTTAAGAAGTTCTTTATGCAAATTGTGTGATCTTAGTCTTTTTTGGTTGGTTTGGTCAAAAATGATCAGTGAAAAAAAGTCATGAAGCTATTTCTGACCTTAGATCTCTGGTTGGAACCCGGTAGGGAATGTATATACAACAGAAATCCAAGGGAATAATAATAATAATAATAATAATAATAATAATAATAATAATAATAGGGAACAGGAACAAAATGAAGCCTAATAGTACCTAGGAATTAGCGAAGGGGATGGAATACAGCATACTCAAATGAAGGAGAATGCTACAGGCGTGTGCGTCTGGTACTAAATACCGAGCTGATTTAAAAAAAAAAACAGAATATTGGTTATAAACACCTTGGCTCTCCCTACGGTACAATATAGTTTCAACATCGTTAACTGGACCATAGCTGATATTAAGAGAATGGACGCCAAAACAAGACAACCTTCTCACCTTCCACTTCCATTGATCATCTGTATGTGTCCAGATCCAAAGGAGGCAGAGGATTTGTTCAGCTAGAACTGTCTTACAAAACTGCAACAATTGGCCTTCAACGATACCTGGAAACTACAGAAGACTGGATGATGATATGTGTACATGAACGTAGGAAGCAACTTTATTCAGTAATAAAGGAAGCCATAATACACCAACTGAAACTTAAAACTTAAAAAAGAAAGTCCTAGGCCTCATGAATTTAAACGTCCTACGAGGCTGGCATCCCGTTCCCACCCCTTCACCGTTGAAACTGTTAGATGTAGACGTCTCTTCTACTCCAATAGCTTCATGTCTCGCACATCTCGCCTGTGGAACTCCCTTCCTTATTCCTTTTTCCCTGACAAATACAATCTCCAACTATTTAAGTGTAACGTCAATCGACATCTCCAGTTGCCTTGATCTATCCACTTCCCTTCTCCACATCCTTTCATCTTTCATTCCTATCTGCTCTCGCTCCAAATCTTCTGTAACTCCCTTGCCTTGATCGACCCACTGTCTTTCTCCACATCCTCTCCTTTACCACTCCTATCTGCTCTTCCTCCAAACCTTCTGTAACCACTTGCGTGCTAGTGGCTTCCAGCCTTGCTTGGGGTGATAAGCTTTAAAAAAAAATGCAACCGTCCAGATACAGAAACAATGGCAAAATAAACCGCTTCATAGCCAATATTCTGCCCGTACTAAAGCAGCTGATGTAAACAAACCCCAAACCCATCAGTGGCTACGTAGTGCTGGGTTAAAAGCTGAAACCGAAGGTTTTATCCTTTCTGCACAGGACCAATGCTTGTTAACTAGAAATTGTCAAGCACACATATTAAAATATTGTGGTAGCCCAAAATTCAGATTCTGTGATAAATATCTAGAAACAATTGATCATCTTGTATCAGGTTGCACGGTATTGGCACCCACTGAATATAAATCTCGTCGTGACAGCGTGGGCCAATATCTGCACTGGAAAATCTTCAACTTCTGCGGAAAGGAAACTGCAAAAAAAAAAAATGGTATGAACATCACCTAGAGCCAGTTGCAGAGATAGGGCCAATAACAATTTTATAGGACTTCTCAATACACACAGACAGAACAATCAAAGCTAATCGCCCAGACATCGTGATTAGAAACCCCTAACACAAAAAGTGGCTCCTTATTGATATGGCAGTCCCTGCATACTACAATGTTATCAAAATACAAGTACCTTAAAATCAAAATCTCAAAAATGTGAACATCAGAAATACCCGTTGTAGTAGGAGTCCTCGGATTGAGTGGAAAAGGTACTAATAGAATCATTGAAGGGATTTTTAGTAGAGAAATTTTTAAAAAAATGTTCTCACGGGAACAGCTCACACCTTACGAAAGGCTTTATCTATGTAAAATACGCACGATTTTTTTTAAATGTTCAGAAATCAAAAGAAATAATAATAATAATAATAATAATAATAATAATAATAATAATAATAGTAACAATAATAGTAACAACAACAACAACAACAACAACAACAACAACAACAACAACAACAACAACAACAATAACAATAATAATAATAATAATAATAATAATAATAATAATAATAATAATAATAATAACGAAATTAACCTATTACTAGATAATGTTTCATTAAAATTTGAGCTCTTTTTGCCTAATCTGTCTTGTTGTCTAATGGTAATCTTAGGGCGGATGTATATTAAATTTAAGTAGCACCCCCTCTCTAAAACACTGAACACTAATTGGTTAAATAGTTTCAGTATCCTAGCTTAGTAGGAATTAATTAAACCAAAGAAGGCATAAAACTTACTATTTGTTAAATCAACAGGGTGACCCCCACAAACGTTTGGTCTCTAGAATTGGGACAAATATCATCGACAAGGAATTTCTGTACTGAATTATAAAACGATTGCCTACAAAAATGGTTTGTTTTGATTTCAAAAGTAAATGTTGAGCCTGTTGATACAATCTGGAAATGGAAAGAAGATCTTCTTTGAACTTATCGAAGTGAACTTGAGTGAACTGGCGTGAAGAATTCGGTTTTAAGTGTTAATAAAAACAAAATATTGAAAACGAATTGATACGTAAACACATCGATATTAAGTATTAAAAGGGCGACAAAAAGTAGTTTTGCATGAATTTGATCCGTTTTTATGTCTTTGATTCTTTCAAGAGAGAGCTTTATTATTTGTTCCTTTGTTTTCTTCACTTCTCTTGACTTTCTTTGTATAGTCGCTTTTCTTTTCGTTTTTTAGTTCTATTTTTGTCATTCTTTTCTGCATTTTCTTCCTTTCTTTCCGACTTCCAATTCTTTCTTTCTTCCTCTTTTCTTTCTTTCTTTCTTTCTTTCTTTCTTTCTTTCTTTCTTTCTTTCTTTCTTTCTTTTATTGTTAGATTTATTTGATCCTCTCCTTCTCTTGGTTTCTTTCTTTCCATATTTCTTCCTCTTTTTTTCCTTTCTTTTTTCTATCCTTATTTCTTTCACTTTTCATTCTTTTTTTCTCTCTTTTCTTTGTTTTCCTTGCTTCATTCACATTCTTTTCTTTATTAATCTTTCTATTTTTCGTTGATTCATTTCAATTCTATAGCCTTTATCTAAATTGTTTTGGTCTCTTTAGAATCTTTCCTTTTTATCTGTGCTTACTTTTTCTTTCCTTTTTTTTTTTTTTTTCATTTCCTTGCTTTCTTTTCCTTTCGCTCCTTACTATTTCTTTCTTCTTCCTGTTTCCCTTTCTTTCTTTCTTTCTTTCTTCATCATTTCTTCCGTATTTCTTTCTTTCTACCATTACTATTTCTTTCTTTTTCGTTTTTCTTTCTTTCTTTTTTCATCTTTTCTTTCTTTCTTTTCTTTCTTTCTTCATCATTTTTACCCTGTCTTTCTTTCTTTCTTTTCTTTCTTTCTTTCTTTTTTCGTGTTTCCTTTTCTTTCTTTCTTTCTTTCTTTCTTTCTTTTTCGTTTTTCTATCTTTCTTTCTTTCTTTTTTCGTTTTTCTGTCTTTCTCGCTTTCTCTTTCTTTCTTTTTTCTTTACTATTTCTTTCTTTTTCGTTTTTCTGTCTTTCTCTTTCTTTCTTTCTTTTTCTTTCCATTTCTTTGATTATTCTTTCGAATTCATTTCTTTTTTCATTTCTCTTTTTCATTTCATCCCATACTATTCCTTCTTTTCCCTCTCTTACTCGTTCTTTTCATTTCTTACATTTCTTCCTTTTAATTTCTTCACTTACTCTTTCTTTCTTTCTTTCTTTCTTTCTTTCTTTCTCGCAGTTTACTTATCCGCATACATTCTCGACATTCTTGTGATTTGAATCGCGAAACAACTGCTTTTACCTCACAACATTTACGCAAGGAAACTTGAAACATTTCTTTCATCTCCCAGAGACGCTCTCAGCCATTTTCAAAACTTTGATTTTCCTTGTCATGGCGATGCAAATAAATGAGCGAGTATTTCCGGAAATTGGCTCTCTTCCGGAAAAGTTAAAAATACAACCTTCATTCGACGCGTGATATCGACTACCGACAGGCCACGCAAATGAATGAAAACGTTGCGTTCAGAACAAATTAAACAGGCACGAAAGTTAAGCAACGTCGAGCCTGGTTAGTACCTAGATGAATGACCGCTTTGGAATACCAGGTGCTGTAAGCTTGAATTAATAATGGCTCGGAATTGTTAACTGGAGAGCTTAGTTACAATTCTCATTGGCTTCGTTATATTCACTTGCACGCAAATGCCCTTGGGGAAGGTATGAATCCATTTCTCCTTCTCCCAGCTATAGGTTAATTAGCAAGACTTTTGTCGCTAAATCATTATTATCTTCAAAAAACAAAATATTCTTACAATCTAAAAATATTTTCTGGCTTTAAATAACCTGCAAAGGGTTGATAAGCCATAGAAAACGAATCAATTAATCAACAAATGTTCGGTTGTCAGTTCATATGAATTTCTTAGGTTTGGCCTGAGAAACGTTCGGCTTTTTTGGGGGAGGAGATAGTTTTCATCAATCTGTTTATTTTTAATACGATACTTCAAAGGGTTACTGAATATGGTTGTTACAAGGGTGTAAAGAGATGAAGTAAGCAGTGCATATTATGAGGATATGTAGGATAGATAATGAGGCTTAAAGTGGTTAAGACCATAGTGGTCGGGGAAACATCTCGGGTATCTGTTCCACTGTGTAACAGTTCTGGGGGAAAAAGCTGTCTGAGAGGAACTTCTTTACCAATGGAATAAGATGTGCTAATTAAAGATTGAGAAAAGATAAGGATATTGCCACCCCCCCCCATTTTTTTTGTCTACGTTTATTCTGTGTACTCCCCTGTGTAATATATAGGATTTCAGTTACACCACACTCCTTGTTGCTATGGTTCCCGTAACATTTTTTTTTATAAAGTTAAGTTGTTAACCCAATCTTCTTCTATGTGCTATTTTGGACGTTGGTGATCATAGCCCTCCACAGTTTCCTGTTCTTTGTAGCTTTTAGTAAGATTTTTTTTTGTTGCTATCTCTCCTAATCCCTTTTCTGCCAACCATTTAAACAAGCTTATTGGGTAGGTTATGCACTGCTTTCCTCTGTTGCCTTCAATATGTCCTGTGAGTGTCAAATTTTCCAAGCCCTCTTTTCTCATTAGGTGACCTTGAAATTTCAACTGTCTTTTTCTAATGTTAAATATTATGCTCCTTTTTTGGTTCTATTTGGTGCGATGTAAATCTCTCCCACAAGCGGGATGTGGTAAACCTCTCGCTCTTCTCTTGTTACTTCCACGGAAAGTGCTCGGAAGTTGGCGATCATGGCCCTCCACAATTTCCTGCCCTTTGTAGCTTTTAGTAAATTTGGTATTTTTGCTATCTCCTCTAAACCCTACGCTGCCAACCATTTAGGTAGGGTTATACTCTTCTTTCCTCTTTTTGAATACGGAGATGTGACTTTTCTGGACTTGTTACCAACTAAAACTATAGAGTCCAGTCCTCCCTTCTATTAAACCTTAGATTGGTGGACAGGGATGAAAAAAAAAAAAAAAGATGGTTTCATGCTTTTCCAATTGAAATTTGAACTTGACACGCCAATCCCAGTTTCCGTACCGATAACCGCTGCTCTACCTGCACATCGTAATTATTTTCTGTACTTGTTAATTTGAATGTGATAGCTTAACGGTTATTTTCTCCAGCAACCATAACAGTGATCTATTTGAATGCTTAGAAGAAGAGATCACGTTGCATAACGATGAATATATAAAGTTTGATAGAGTTTTATATTTTATAATCTACATGTGTTTTTCCGTGTTGTATTCTAGAATAGCATTACTAACGGAGGTGGCTCGATACTTACTGACGGCCTCTTTATTATAGCCTTGTGTCAGACTAACTTAAACTTGGTAATTTAGATAACTATTCACATATATACTTGTATCTAAACAACAACAAAAGAATCTGTTAATATTTCTGAGATGAGGTATTATGCACACTATTTACATTATTCGCACTATTGTCCTCATCTTTGTCGCCATATTTATCACAACGGTTCGGCCGTTGTACGCTCCTGCCTTCTTCAGGTGGTTGGACTGTCAAACTGAACCTTTTACAAGACCCAAAGAGTTGTGAGTTCAATACCTGGTTAAGGCAGTGGAGAACTTGGAGAGGTGAATTAACAAGAGATAACTGATAACCGACATTCATTAGTCAAGGCACGTGGAACTAGAATAGTCTACCCCAGCGAGCGAAATAAAGGGTTCAGTTTGACATTCCAACCACCTGAAGAAGGCCGGAGCGTACAACGGCCGAAACGTTGTGATAAATATGGCAACAAAGACCAGGACAATAGTCCGAATAATATAAATAGTGAGCAACAAAAGAGCTAGCAAATTTACGCAGAGATCAGTGATCGCAAATTTTTACGAAAAAAAAAAAGCACTTCGAATTCCATTTCCAAGAAGCAAATTTGAGGGGGCGAAAAAGGGGTCTGGTGCGAAAATAAAAGTTGTATTCGAAATTTTTAGAGATTTTGATGCGCCACAGGCATTTATGAAGGTTGGAAATTCATTTCCTCTCCAAGCTCCTGACCGACAGCCACGGAATATGATGTGGGTCGCCCTCGGTCCGTACCCTAAATCGCATATATGATTTGATTATAATGGTGAAAGCTTGTGTAGAACCAACCACACTTTTTGGAAGAGCCAAATACAGAGAACTAGTTTACATTATATCACAATGCTTTCAAACGACCCTCCTCATATTTTGAATTCAGAGTTGTTTTTCTCCTAGACCGGTTGCCATCCAAGAGAACCCAGGCTGTCCTGTTATATACCCACAGCTGGATGAAGAGGAGTTGGATTCACAACTTTCCCAAGGGTATTAGAACGTAAGTGAATGCAATGAACTCAGCTGTAATTGGAACTCGGCTCTCCGTTGGAGATTACACCGATCAAAATTCAACTTAGCAATATTTCTTTTATGGATTTCCGGCCGTCTGACTGGGATTAAAATATAGTATCTGTTTCTCCTCTCGCTGAGGGATGCCTGTTCTTGGACATTGCAATAGGACCTTCCTCATCGCGTTAAAGACGGAAGGTTGGTAGATACCATGCTAGCGTGACAGTGATTGATGTGACTGGGCATTTTCTTTTTAGGCTATATGTATGCGAATGGGGCATCGTATTGACATGGGATGCCCATACGCCTTGTGTCATATCCTCCCATCGTGAAGGAGGGGCAAAATAACGGATCAAAATCTAGTATTTGTCTTCATTAAACTATCAGAAACGCCTGGTCCCGGGGATTTCAAGCTTGAGGCAGCACCTCCATAATTGCAGTAAAATGTAAGCGTAACTCTACAGTCCACACTCCTCTCTGACTCCTGCTCACGACTCTGCAGTAGTAGATTTGGCCTTCACAACCATCTCCGTCACTGTCACTTGGAGGGGAGACAGGGAACACGGAGAGAGGATGACGATCCCGATGATCGAATGCAAGCGGATGCTGACGTATTTATATATACTCCAAACGTAATGTAAACGAAAAGAATGTAAATTCAAACGTTCATAACCTTAATTTAAAAGAGGGCTCAATACAAAAATAGAGCAATAGTTATTTATTATAACTTGTTACATACGTACAAACAAGTAATCACTACAAAGATGCATATGTAATGGTTAATAAGCTTTTCTCGCTAGATCAGTTACGAGTAAGTTCAATTCTCACCTAGTGCTCCATACTTGCGGCCTTGTGCCAGATATAATCTACCCTTAGAAAATCATTATAAACTATCAGAAACTTAGGTAACGCTTTTTTTATTTCTTTTGACAGCACGTGTAAAATAGTGTATACATGCATATGCTTTTAGGCATATTTACCCGGCCTCCTCACCAACGCTGGATGTGACACAAGGTCATTTTGACGTAGGGAGCGTCGTACGCATACTTATGCATATTGATCAAGGACAAAAATTGATTTTTGCCCAGCCCTTGAGGTCACTGTCCCGCTGAAATCGGTATTACATCGACCCAACCTCTCTTAATGGAATGAGGAAGGTGCTGGCACAGAGTTGGGATCCCCAGGGCTGAGCAACTTTTCCCATTTAAAATGAGGAGAATCATAGCTCCGCTTATAGCACGGGGACCGTTAACCACGCCTCTGTAATGGTTAACCCCTGTGCCAGGTAAGTAGATATTTACTTTGGTCTCCCCACTGAGACAGGATGAGACACAAGGTCAGGAAATCCGAGCGCGTACACTCGGGCTAAGGACAAAAATTCCCCCGAGCCCACGCAACCGTTGGTTGCGCTGGCCTCTGTGCGAGCACCGAACTCTCTCTCTCTCTCTATCTCTATCTATCTATCTATCTATCTATCTATCTATCTATCTATCTATCTATCTATCTATCTCTCTGTCTATCTCTCTCTCTATCTCTCTCTCTCTCTCTCTCTCTCTCACACACACACACACACACACGGGCATCTGTTCCCCAGGACTGGGCACCTCACAGTGTGATTTTTCCTCAGTTGCGCCTCTGTCCTCCGACGGAGCCGCAACTGAATTGCACTCTGCCCGAAGAGAGAGACGCAAATGAGAGATGATAAAACCTCACCTGGCATGTGCCAGGTAAGTATATGCTTTTAGGACACGCCGGGTATTTTTGAAAACTTGCAGTTCTTCAAGCAGTTGCAACAGCAGCTAACTGCCAGGAAGGCCAAAATAGAATAAAACTTTATCTCCAAAAATAAAGAAAAACAAACGAACAAAGAAAGTAAGCAGAAATGACTAAACAAGTCAACGATTTCAAACCTCATGCGGTTTCAGAACAATCTCAGCTTCCATCTTCTTTTAAGGCCATCTGTGCAATATGTTCCTTCTGAAAGGTGCCGGGTTATTGTTTAACCTCCAGACAGACATGATAGAAATCTACCATCACCCGATGACTTCGTTCTCTCTTGGAAACGGAACGAAGTTAATAGTAATGCTTTTGTTAATTGCATTTATTAAGTTCAATCTCGAATGATAACACAGTTCTTCATTCGAATTTTACAAAGCACGTGTTCGTTTTCTTTCAATTTCTTATCGACTTTCGTTAAAAAAGTAAACAGCAAAAAACAAATTTATTTTACGAATAATTAATTTCATTGTATAATAGTTTGTGTTTCTTTTACGGTATATCAGTCTTTTCTTTGTTATTTTTAGTAAAAAAAAAAATCATCATCATTATTATCATCCTCATCAGTCCCATGATAATGACCATTTAGGTAACATATTTACACTATTTATATTCGTATTATTGTCTCCTCATTTTTGTTGTCATCATATTTCAGCCGTTGCGTCCTCCGGCCTTCATCAGGTGGATATCGGTCTGGTCAACCTGCAGGCAGTTCTGAACTGGACTCTTTATTTAAACTCCCGTCCATGTCTAGCGATATCTAGTCTAGTTCTTTTTTTTAGTACTGCTCGGTTCGTCCGTTTCCACTGAGTCCAAGTGCACACTGCCCGGCCCAGGGATTGAACTCACAATTTTACTATGTCACCAATTCACGCACCAACGTTTTAATCTTACGATTCTTACGAAAAATAGTGTCCAGATGGTTAAATATCTTATCTGAAAACCTGGAATAAAGAAACTCAGTTAATTTCGTGGTTTTTAGATACAGTGTAAGCCTGATATAAGAGAACTGGATATAAGATAAACCCGGATATAAGATAGATTTTCTCTGGTCCCAAATTAGAGCCATACTTACCTAAACAAAATAGACCAAACCCGGATATAAGAGAAACCCGGATATAAGATACTTCTTCTCCGGTCCTGACAACTCTCTTATATCCGGGTTACACTGTATTAAACATTTTGCGGGGTGAACAATTATGCTGTGACACGATTTGGACAATTTTGCTGTTACACCCGGTATAAGTCCTATTGACACGAGAGTAAATTAAAGTAGACATATGTCTGGTTTGCATGCGAGACAAAAAAGTTTGCATAGGACAACTTTGAATTCGATATCGTATGGAAGGCAACGGGAAATCACTCAGCTATATTTTCCCAAAACAATCATAGTAATGCCGCGTTTATAGATTCTACAGGTGACACCTTTTGGGTTAGGTTTTAGTCGTCTGTACGTTGATGCAATTGGCAAATTCTTGAGTCCAAAAGACAGGGTGAAATATATAATGATTTTTTTCCTTTATAAAAATAATGTTAACAAAAGAAAAAAAGGCATGTGGGCGGTTCCTTAAAAAATCTCTGGTTTTGGTTATGCTTTGGTTTGTTTTGTTTTACGGCGTATCAACACCTCAATGGGTTATTTATTATTTAGATTTTTATTGCTGGTAATATTTTTTCCTTCAAAAATGTATTGCTGGTAATATTTTTTCCTTCAAAAATGTATTGCTGGTAATAATTTTTCA
Source organism: Acanthosepion esculentum (assembly GCA_964036315.1). Lineage (NCBI taxonomy): Eukaryota > Metazoa > Mollusca > Cephalopoda > Sepiida > Sepiidae > Acanthosepion > Acanthosepion esculentum. Next base: position 55,525,470 of record OZ038507.1, read on the forward strand.
ACAAAAAATTTATTGCTGGTATTATAACCCATTTTTAAATGATTTGACCCCAGTTTGGGGATTAACTATTTGCCCATAGCTGGGACTCTAACAGGTGCTACCATCCCGGATCAGGGTGGACCTGGGAACACCAGCAATTAAGAAGTAGTTCCATGCTCCTCGAAACCTCCTGATCAGACGTCTTGCTGGTGGACGTAGTTTATCGTCTTACCCAGGACGCAGATGTAGTTCATCGTCTTACCCAGGACGCGGATGTAGTTCATCGTCTTACCCAGGACGCGGATGTAGTTTATCGTCATAACCAAGACGGAAAAAATCACTGGTATTATTTAAAAGAAAATCATCAGAAACAGTCTTTGTTTTATTGGAAGAATATTTAGGTAACAATTTAAGAGTAATTATTGACATCTGCTTTGTTTTCTTGTTTTTTTCCTCAAAGGATTCGTTTTCATTATCTTCCACATCGTGTTGCCCGTTTATAAGACGCTACATAAGAGATAAGCATGTATAAGAAGCTCTCAGAGATAAGCATGCCTTGCAAGCTTTAAGATACGCTAAACTAGATCTATAGAGCACGAATTATGCGTATCTTGCTTATCTGGGTTATTCTGTTTGAAACCCAAGTCACATCAAGTGCTAGTGGAGTGCTCTTTAACAGTGCAGAATATGGAATTCCGTGTTCATGTGTTCTTTTTTCTCTATTCGTTAAGAAAAATAAAATTATTAGTACCAAAGATAATGCAATGAATAGTGTATATATCTCCCTATGTTCTCAAATAGCTTCATAGTCCTGGGTATGATGATAAACTATATTCGGCAACAAGGCCTCTGATCAAGAGATTGAAGGTTTTGAGGAGCATGGAACCACCTCTTAACTACTGTTGTTCCCATGTCCACTCGGACCCAGGGTGGTAGCACCTGTGAGGGTCCAAGCTATAGGCAAATAGTGGACCCCAGAAAACATTATGTAGTAAAAATACCAGAAATACATTTTTAAAGCAAAATAACCGGCAATACATTTTATCTTTAGTTGAAAGTTTACAACTGCGTTCAAAATATATTTAGCTAAAGCCATAAAATTGTGTCCAAATTATTTAGATTTCAGCATTAAATAACCCATAGCCAACCCAAATAACTCCAACAAAACTACAACATAACACACCCATATCCCCCCCTCTAGTAATTATGTCCTCACGCACATGTATATGCACAAAACTTGAGTATCATCCACCATGTATTCAACTGTGAAAGGAGAATAACGTACATCCTATTTTTATTACTTCAAAGCTCACAAAGAAAATAAATTTCGGCATTAAATGACCCATAAGAAGTCGATGTGCCATTAAACAAATCAAATCAGTCAACATCTGGAGGGATACGAATGTTCGTTTTCAAGACTAGAAGGAAAAGGAAATAATTGCTGTATATGTTTACAAGACAATGTGTTTCCTTTAGGGTAAATATGCCAGGACCAAAGTAACAAAGGCGTGGTCTGAAAGATAGGTGGCTACTGACTGTTTCATGTTTCTTTTGAATACATACGGATTTTACTGTATATACGAAATTTAGCATTCAGTAAGATGAATATTTGAAAGTAACATAGTAACTTCCTTTATAAATTCGAACCTCAAGGTAATTGTTCTGGTGAACTTTCCTCTTTGATACCTCAACTTCCCGAATTTAAACTCAGTACTAGATTGGCAGATAAGTCAGAAAATGACACTGCTGAAATTGCTAGATGTAATCGCAAGTTCTATGCTAATAGTTTCTTCTCTGAAGCTTCTCGCTAGTGGAAACCTTGTCCATTTTCTCGCTTTCCTGTCAACTCAGTTATGTGTCGTGCGTGATACACGTGTAGGCGATCATGTATCTTTCGATACATGACTGACGAGGTAGATTTTTCTAACAGTACATTGCCATTTCTTCTGCGGTAGACCAGTTGCCATCCAAGGCTATAGAACCGGGTCTGTCTTGCTGGGTGGTGAAGAAGGGGACTGTTGAGGGATCTTCAAATGGACTTAGAGGCGACAGGCTGTTTCATGCTAGACTCAATCGTCAGGCCACCTGATATATATATATATATATATATATATATATATATATATATATATATATATAAAATGTATATATTTGAATACAATCTAAGACAAAAGGAGAATTTATCATAGCCGTCGCGTTCCGTCCTCTGATGGACTTAATCAAGCCAAATGTAATGATTTTATTTTGCAATAAGTATTTGTAAACAAAAGTAAAATTGTTGTTAGTTTTTAATTTTTTTTTAATTTTAAGAGACGCTCATAAATATTCATCAGGTTAACTGAAATGTCTATGTAAAGTATGGACGATGCTAAATGACGTAATTAAAAGTCTAATAAAATCCTTACATTTGCTTTGATAAAGTCCGTCAGAGGACGAAGCGCGTCGGCTAAAATAAGTTTTCCTTTTTTCTTTATTCGTATTGTATATTATTGTATATATATATATATATATATATATATATATATATATATATATATATATATATATATATAATATCTGGATAAAATGAATGAAACAAAATTGGGTGTTTTGTTATGAAAGTATTTATTTCTGTGTTTTTGTATATATTTATTTATTTAATATTTCAGACCACCTAGGTCTTTCCTCAGAAATCAAATTAGAAACTGTGTTTGTGTGTTTGTTTACAGCGTTTGTTTACAGCGTTTGTCGTGAAGCGTGCGCATGTCACGTGATGTGCAATGCAACTTTGTTTGAATTTTTGGCGGAAGACTGATGATAGTGTCTTAAATGTTGTTTAAAAGGTTTTTTGACCATAACTCAAGAAATATTTCTTAAAATATTTTTAACTATTAAAATATTTATGTAGATTTAAAATATTCATGTGTTTGTTTACCCCTAGTTTATGTGTCTAATTTTAGAATTTAGTATTTTTCTTTTTTTCTTCTTCGTATGTGTGTTGTACTTAAATTACTGTGTTTGTGTGTTTGTTTTTAGACTTGGACGACACGTGGTGTGGAACGCGATTGTGTTTGATTCTTTAACGGACATACGTGGCCTCTCATTATGCTATATATATATATATATATATATATATATATATATATATATATATGTGTGTGTGTGTGTGTGTGCGCGCGCATGCGTGCGTGTTGTCTGAGGCCAACGACGCAGTTGCTCTTTCGCTAGTCCAAGTGCAGAAATCGGCAAGTACACACGACAGAAAAATGTATATCCTTTTGCTTTAAACTTACAGGAGAGAGAAGAATGTGTTGGCAATTGGCTGTAAATATCTCAGCGTTAGAAATTGCTGACGGAGTTATCCGCCCTTATCCTTACCCATGTATCGTTTGAGCAACGTATTTCATCAGTCACTTTCAGGGCCGTAAAATATGTAACACTCACATTCGCACGTGGATGGAGATATAGCATAAGTGTCAACAGACGGATTGTATTTTTCCTTTGATATATAGTAATAGGATTGTTCTTATACAATAACAAGTTAGTATACAAGAAGTTTCTTCGAGAAAACATTCTAGTCAACCATTTTTTAGCGTAACATATTCTTTGTTTTATATGCATACATACGCTTACATACATTCATACACACATAGATATATGACGCGTTCGGCGGAGGAGAGGAGTAGTCAACAAAAAATCGAAAATGGCTTTTCTCACTGGAAATTATTCATTATATCATATCCAAGTATTTTACAAAATATTAGAGCTGATTACACAGTATTTCAAGCTCAATTTAGATTTATAGTTCGTAACCCTGCAATGAAATGAGGTAACATAAACCGGAGATTTGTCTACAGAATATCATTACATTATTGTTACATAATTATAGTGAAATCATTAAGGTTTTTTTGTCAAAATCATTTCACTTTTAGTTGTATATTAATTTAAAATATTCCTTTTTACAGGCTTTATTTTTGAAAAAGAATAAGATCATTCCAAATTTTAGAATTTCGCTATTGACCATCAACATGACTGGAAGAAAGCAATCTAAAAACAACAATGGAAAAGAGACGTAACAAAGCGTAAACGAAATAGCTCCAGTTTGTTCAACTTAGGAAACTTAGCATTGCAGCCAAAGTATTCTAAAATGCTGCCAATAACAAAGGAGAAAATGAAAAATACCTAACAACAAATCGAATACAGCATCAAAATATATATTATTTTTATTTATTTATGTAACTAAATACATAATTGTCAACAATGTTTCCATAAAACTTGATATTTCCTCTAATAAATTCTTAATAAATATTATTATTGTTATTATTTTACTTAAGTGTAAGGTAGTCCAACATTTACAATTCCTTAAGGCTCACCATGAAAGGAAATGATGATCAAAACTGCCTAAAACCTTTAAGCGCCTATTGCCGCAAAATTATCAAAACCACCGAACGCATCATATATACAGTGGGTATCAAAAATACGTTTACAAACTTTAGTGGCGGGTTCTTCACACCAAAACAAAGAGAAACGTCTATATAAACATATGTTCGCAAATCCTTCATTTTTGAGTTATTAAGTTTATATATATGTTATGGGAACCTACCCATAATAGAGAATGGACTAGTCCGTACCCCATAAATACTGCGCCTCAAGAGTTAGCAGGGGAGACAGATACAGTCAGACAGAGAGAGAGTGGGTCGGGCAGTCGGTCAGACGATTACTGTAAGACATTGGAATAGTGATACTTCGAGACAACATCGTTCTCTCTAACCTACCCTGATTATTATTACTAACACTTCTACTCTTTTGTACATATATTCTATTTGTAATATATACCCGTGTTATTCCATACCTGTGTTCGAGTTATTCTTCATTGGTTCTACCTTGGACCATCACCGTGGGTCAAGGAACCTGGACCATAACAATATATAAGACATGTCTCATTAAATAATTTAGACAAGTTTTGTCTGCTAATTTTTTAATTGGATCTTCTCGTTATTACGGATATTATTATATAGATAGACAAATAGTTCAATCGGTTATTAAATGCTAACAAGATATTTATTGCTGGTAATATTTTTTTCTAAATTATATTGTTGATAATATATATATTTTTTCAAAAATGCATTGCTGGTGTTAAAACTTATTTTTGCAATTTCCTAGGTTTTGATCCAATTTTGGGGATTAACTATTTGCCCATAGCTGGGAACCTCACAGGTGCTACCACCCCTAGTCATGGTGGACCTGGGAACATCAGTAATTAAGAAGTGGTTCCACGCCCCTCAAAGCCTCTTGATCAGAGGCTTTGCTGCCGGGTGTAGTTTATTGTCATACTAAGGACGCCTCATTGGTGGCCCAGGAGGGAGCTTACTCCCCTGTGGAGGCGTATTCTAGATCCACGGCCGACAGGACTGAGAGGTGTTTGAAAACGTTCAGATATAACTAAAAATATATCTGTAAAAGGACAATATCAATAAATTTATGAAGAAGTCAGACATAGATGTGATGCAAAGCCAGTCCTCTAGTAACAGATTCTGTCCTCTAGTAACAGATTCTGTCCTGTAGTAACAGATTCTGTCCTCTAGTAACAGATTCTGTCCAATAATCTACAATAACTAGTAATTAGAACTGCACAAGATAGAAGGATTAAAGCGAACCATTAAAAAATGTGGACCAGTACAAAATGTGGACCAGTACAAAAATTGGCTATTGCTTGATCTATAGTTTATTTCCCTGTAGCGTTAAGAAAGGGAGATTTAAAGTTTAATTCACGTTGAATTAGCACCGGAATCGGTTTTGAATTATGAGTTATCCTTCATCTAGACTAGTTGCCAACCACGGCAAGAGAGACCAGTATGCCCTGCTGTTTAATTGGTGAGAAGAGATGGATTTATACATTTCCGCCAATAGTGTCTGTGCGAGAGTGAATGCAACGGAATTCGAACTCGGATCTCCAGTTCCTTCTTCCGAGCCACTGACCGTTACACTAGGCGGTATATTTAATTCACGCGATTAACAGGATTAGAAGAGAAAAAAACTTAGAACCGTCCGTCCAACGTACTTGCGTGATGTTAGCGATATCTCCTCTAGTGAAGGTCACTTCACCTCCTGACTCGGAACACAGAATACAAGAAGATAACATTTCGACGATGTTTCATGAATATACAGACCAGAGCGCCCCGGAAGCAACTCGCGAAAGGTTAGCCAAAATTCTATTGCCACGGGTGATAAACAGATTGTAATCTTTAATTTCCGCTGACAAGATACAACATTTTCAGAAACAGAAGAAGCCAACAATCTCGTTGATTTATTGACTGTAAATATCTTTCATATTGCTAACTCTACCGCTACCGAATGCTCCAAGACAATTTATAAAGATCCGAGACGCAAACCGGCTTACACACCAAGAGAAAATAGCTGTATGCTTCAATAAGACGCCATTGAATCTATTAGGCTGTTGGGGAAGTAGTTTACGTATTTCATTGTTATGAATTATGAGTCAACCAATCATGCCAGAACCAAGGCTCAATGATACGAAACTGCGTCTAGAATTGATTCAGCATCTCTTTTACACGACAATGTGTCGTTTATAGTAAATTTCACAGTTCGTGCACTAATTTATACACAATCTGAGATGATTTATTACAATCGCTTATTTTGCTTGATGGTTTCAACTTGGATTCGTCTACAGTAATATTAGTTTGTTCGGAAAGTAATTACGTATTTCACTGTTATAATTTATGAGTCAACTAACCAAGGCAGAAACAAGATTGAATGGTAGAAAAGTGCGTCTAGAATTAGTTTATCATCTCTTCTGTTACTGTGTTTGGAAAGTGTAATGAAATTTCGGAGTCTAGTTCGGCTTAAAGTGCCTTTATTGAACGTAACTGAAGACTCTTACTAAGAGTTTTGGCTAAGATGGCTTGATTTATTTATACAAATCATAAGACAGGGGAGATAATCGGTTAGTCTTACCACATTCTCCCCGGCTTTGTTTTCTTCAAGTCCAACACAAAATCACCCAGTTGACTGGGTCTCTTGACAGTTGTCTGGGATCGTCTCGGTGACAGCTGATCTGGGCTTTCAGGTGTTACGGAAACAGTTGCCCAGAAGTATTACGTCTCATATTTTTGTTTCCTTCTTGCAGTGGAACGCTCTGATTCTGAAAGCTGATTATCAGAATCTGCCGTAGTATGCTCTCGTTTTGAGGGAGCTGTTCTGGTGTCGATCTCTGAATCGTCACTATCAGGGCTTGTTCCCCAGGAGAATTCAGTGGCACAGTGTCGGCGTTATTATTAAGGGGGAGAGATATTGCTTCAGGGGAGATCTGATACTCCTGCTGGTTTGATAACTCGCCAGCAGGAGCCAAATCTCCCAGAAAAACGTTCAATAAATTAAATGAGTCCAGTTCTGCTTAATCTGCCTTTATTAAACGTAACTGAAGAGTCTTGCTGTTTTGGCATAAGACAAGGGAGATAATCGGGTTGTCTTACCGCAAAAAATAATGACATATTTTACTTTTACGAATAATCAGTCAACCAACCACATCAGAGACAAGTTTGAATGGTAGGAAACTGCGTCCACAGATACCTTATCATCTATTCTATTAGTTTGTTCGGACAATAATTACGTGTTTCATTTTGATGAATTATGAGTCAACCATAGTTGAAACGGCAGAACCAATTTTGAATGTTTGGAAAGAGCGTCTAGAATGAAAACTCGGAGTCCAGTTCTGCTTAATCTGCCTTTATTGAACGTAACTGAATAGTCTTACCGTTTTCGCATGAGACAAGGGAGATAATCGGGTTGTCTTACCACAGAAAGGAATTATGTGTTTCACTGTTATGAATTAAGAGTCAACCAAAGTTGAAATGACAGAACCAAGTTTGAATGTTTGGAAACAGCGTCTAGAATTGGTTTATTTTCTCTTCTATTCGGGTGTTCAGAAAGTAATTGTAAAGGCTGAATGCAAGGAAACAGCGTCCAGAATTAAGCATCTTTTCTGTCCGACAGTGTGTATATAGTGCATTTCACAGTTTAATCCCATGGAAGATTATGACTTTAAACGGAAACGTATTCATTATTGCTTACTGTATGAATTCCGAAAGCGTAGTACTGCTATAGAAACATTTCTGAAGTGTATACGGATGCGTTAGAGGCTCAAACATGTCGAACTAAGTAGACGCAGGTTCTTTTTGAAATCAGCCAATTCTCTAAAATAACAATAATAATTCCTCGCAATTAATCAGCCTATCATTCCGTTGCAGTTCGAAAACAGCATGAATCGAAAATTATCATTGCTAGATGTGGACCAATTTTATATTCTTTTGATCTTACAAAAGATTTTTTTATGTTAACTGCTCTGTTTTGTAGATATTATAGCGCAGACGTTTACGGAAGCTCAGTAGCACCAAAATGAATGTTATTGTTTCATTATTACATGAATTGTAATATTACATAAGACATATCAAAGTCAAGGAAGTACAAAAATTTAAATCTCTGGAAGTGTTTTTAACAGAAGACGGAAAATGCGACACCGAAATCCGAAGGCGCATTCGGACAGCGAAAGAAGATTTTCAGAAGCTAAGCAAAGTATTAAGAAACAGGAAAATTTCGTTAGAAACATTAAAAAAAAAAAAAAAAAGAAGTAATGAATGGTTACGTAATATCAGTGAATTCTGGACAAAATCCTCAAAGATGAAGAAGAGACTTGAAGCAGCAGAAATGTGATGCTGAGAATACCATGGACTTAACCTGTGAGCAAGGTCAAAGTTTTAGAGAAATAGAAAGAAAACAACGCCTATATTTAACATCAGAAAGAGACAGCTGAAATTTCTAGGTATATAATGAGGAAAGAAGGCTCGAAAAACGTGCTACTCACAGTACAGATTGATGGCAAGAGGGTCAGTAAAAAAAAGTAACGAACGGGATGTAAATGGATGGCGCAATATGGATTAGAGGAGATAGCAAAAAGACAGGAGAGTGTAGAGTCATGATCGTCCACGTCCTGAAAGGACACACTACAAAGAAGAAGATTACATGCACTAGTACAGTATATGCAATCTTCTTCTTCTTCTTCTTCTTCTTCTTCTTCGCCGCTTCTCATTCATATTTCATAGCAGTGAAATACGCAATTACTTTCCGAACACCCAAATCGATGGCGTTCCTTCGGAGGATTGGCGCGATTGCCTCTCGATTAAGAAACGAGCCTCGCGAAACGGAGTGGCTCTTGCAGCGTGTCTCACTGGCGACGGTTCGAGGAAATGCTTTCTCCATCATAGCGGCTGGCAGAGGATAGAAAAAAATTGTTTATAGTTACGTTGTTCTGGAATTGTCATCATTGGTCGACTGAACTTGCTTTGTTTCAATGACTTTTGTTTTGTTATTATTAGTTACTTTGTTCAATAAATATATTGTTTCCTTGTTTAATTAAAAAAAAAAAAAAAGAAGAGAAAATAAACTAATTCTAGACACTGTTTCCTAACATTCAAACTTGATTCTGTCATTTCAACTTCGGTTGACTCATAATTCGTAACAGTGAAATACGTCATTATTTTCCGAAAAAACTAATAGAATAGATGATAATCTAATTGTGGACGCAGTTTCCTACCATTCAAACATGTCTTTGCCGTGGTTGGTTGACTCGTAATTCGTAACAGTGAAATACGTAATTATTTCCCGAAAAGCCTAATTTTATTAATGTTGGGGCGCACCCACCTTCACAACCACAATAGACTGATCCTATTATTATAAATAGAACAGTAGTTCTAGAGACTGTGAGGAGTGTAGCAGTGTAGTGCAGTGCAGAGTGAGACTTCTGTAGTGATCAGTTACACTTCCGTTTCTCGACCGGAAGATACCGTTGGACTTTATTACTATTACTTATTGTTACTACTAACCTACGTTCGTTCTACTACTAATCTCTCTGATGTAAACACCTCTCTGAATATACCAGTATTTTCCCTACGACTGTGTTTGTTCGTTATTACCATATACTCACGTGGAAACACTCAACATCTCAACAATTAAAAGTCATGTTATCTTGAATTTTTATTAAACCAAGCATTGACAACTCTTCTTAATTCTTAACGTGTAAATATTACCTGTTTCCTACCATTCAAACTTGTCTCTGCAGTGCTTTTCTAATAACCAAACAGCTGAAGGCTAGAAATCTGATGCCGTCTCATATTATAAATGAGACAAAAAATGAAGGGGCGTATCCTACCGGTTAGCGTACTGATCATTTACTACAACTTGGCGTCATTATTATCATTCTTGGTCAAGATGGCGTAATGCAACGAAGGTTAAACGTAGTTTGCTGTTGGTGATGCGTCCCGTTAGCGGGGCTTCACAGCTGGGCGAGATGGTGTGACATTGAAAGACCAGAACCTAACAATGAACCCATCGTTAATATGACCAGCACATCTTTGGTAATGTATATTGCGACAGAAGATAACGAGAAATGACAAGATTGTTATTGGGTGAAATTTACAGCGACATCTCGTTACCCCCCGCTAGATTTGAACATTCAAATCAACAATAACGCTTAACGACTTATCCGTTTAACGACCTCCCGCACTTACGACCGACTAAAAAAAAAAATGGCATAAAATTTTTAAAAAGACCCAACCACTTGGTATTGTACGTTCTAAATAAAATAAAAAATAACGGCTAGCCACTCGTATCCGAGGATGACTGTCTATTAGGGCGGCTAGTCAATCCCTGTCGCAGATTCCTGCTCAGGCATATTTGTGTTTGTTCAAAACCCATTGAGCCCTACCTGAGGTTTATACTGTAACTATGCTGAGCGGACCTTAGTTGCAGTTTCTGAGATTGACTGCGTTATATAGCGTGATCAACTGTCTGGACAAGACCAGGGCGTTCAAACCCTCGGTCACGATGACTTATGATTTCGTGCCAGTACGACCATCGACGGCTCTCAAGAAGTTCCGTCTACCCAATTTGATTCGCAAGGCTTGCGTCAACCCGTGGTATGGAACTTTCCGCATGTTGGGATCGCCCCCACCCCTGACAGATAACATCGTCAACTTCCTGAGAAATCGCCCATGGTGAGATTCGAACCCAGATCTCTCTCTTTCTTTCTCTCTCTCTCTCTCTCTCTCTAAAGAGAAAAGCAGACTTAGCAAACATTACACTCACAGGGAATATCGACAGGCTTGAGCAAATGGATGGCAGAACATGAAGTGGAAAGGATAGTTAAAAAAATCATTATTAAATTTTTTTTTTAAATAATGTTCAGCCAGTACAAGGCTCAAGAGCCTCTCAAACGTGATTTCTGAAAATTTTCTTCACTAGGCCACGTGCCCATATTATACAAAAACATTAATTGTGATTGTTTTCTCTTCAAAACGAATCAAAATAAATAAAATAGATAAACTAAGTGAAAAATAAATTTAAAAAAATACTTATACTGTATGTAGAGTATACAAACAGCATCAAGGTACAGTAGATAAAGTCGATTTTTTCATTTGTTTATTCCGTTTGCTGTTCTGCATCTAGATTTGTTAAATAACTGGCAAAAGCACCAGATCAGCTGTATCAATATTCAATGCATCTTAAATTGTCAACGATTCAACAAGATGCCGGAAGAGAGTTCCACAGTCGAGAAGTGCGAGAGACGGAACTATTAGCATAGAACTTACGGTTCCATCTAGCCATTTCAACTGCCAATCTAGTACTGTACTTAAATTTATAAAGTCAAGTTACCAAAGAGGAAAAACTACCATGAAAATATTTATAGAAAAAAGGGCACAGGGAAGCTATGTTACAGTAGTCAAAACATAACTGAAGCTGAAATGCCAGGTCAGGACCATAAACATTGCAGATTCTTATCAAGAATCAAGATTTTATCAAGAATCTCTAAATACATAGCAGAAGCACTAGACCAGATGTGACAGTAATATTCACTGCATGGACAAATGGTAGACTTATAAATGTGCAAGATAGATTCTGGAGAGAAAAATTGTTTAGCAAGACACAGTGAACAAACTTTCATAGCAGCAGACTTACCAATTGATTTAATATAATCTTTCCACTTATAAATAAAAAATTACTTATACTGTTCCACAGTCGAGAAGCGCGAGAGAAGAAACTATTAGCATAGAACTTACGGTTCCATCTAGCCATTTCAACTGTAAAATGATGAGATCTTGCTGCCAATTTAGTGCTGTGCTTAAATTCGTAAAATCGAGGCACCAAAGAGGAAAGCACATCAGAAGAATTACCATGAAAGAATTTATAGAAAAGATACAGGGAGAGGCGAGTTCGTATTCCAGTCGGGTTCGTTACATTTACTTACATATAAATGCCCTTGCAAAAGCTATGAATTCATCTCTTCTCCCAGTTAATGGCTGAATAGCAGGGCAGACTGGATCCTGTAGCCTTGGTTGGCGACCAGTCTACCGCAGAAAGAAACGGCAGCCTACTGCGGGAATATCTGCCTAGTCAGTCATGAATCGAAAAAGACGAGAATCATATATGACACTTAAATGACTTAACTGACAGGGAAGTTATGTTAAAGTGATGGAAAAGTGACTGAAGTCGAGATGTCAGGTCAAATACCCTCGACAAATCGTTAAGACATTTTTGTGCTGTGTTGTGTGATGTGTGTGTATTTGTTTGTTTGTTTTTTTTGTTTGTATTTATTTATTTATTTTGGCTCGTCCTGAAAGAATAATTTATTGTAAATGTAGAATATATATATATATATATATATATTAACGTAATTCCGAGATGCCTTTAGATGTTTCGGGCGTGTTGATAAATTATTGTCACGTGACTTCCAGTCCTGCACTTTACTCAAGAAGAAGAAAAGAAAAAAACGTCAACAGCAGAGTAATGTCAAGGGAGACAATCATGTTATCGAAACGAACCATCCAAAAGTTGCCTATTCCCAGGAGAATAATGTTTACTTTTCAGGAGCCCGTCACAACTGCGCTCGACCCTGATAAACATTCCTACCAACGTGTACGAAAAAATACCTTCGTGTGTTTGTGTGTGTGTGTGCTTGCAGTGTAAGTGTTTGCATACACTTGTGTATGTGTACATACATACAAATGTAGCGATACATAATTTAACCATAGCATGAAGAAACGGAGACACTGAAAATTCCTGTTGAAAAAGAGAAAAAAGTGACATTTTTCATTTGTTTACTGATCACCCGATTCAAGGCCAAAGAATCAATCAACTTACTTAATGTTGTTTTGTGTTATGGCCGTAAGAGGAGGAAGCAAGTGCAGATTATGAGGATATGTAAGATCGATAACGGTTGACCGTAGACATGACGAGGTTAAGATTGTTGCATGAAAGATATCCAAGCAACGACAAACTCGTGTATACGAGACACGGAAGCGAAAATTGCACCGCAGCTCGTGACGTCACACATGACTGCGCGAGAGTGAAAACGAGAAGTATTAAGTATGAAAAGCCGTTGGTATAAACCAATAGCTTCTGTTATCAATTATAGGCATTTAAGAATATTTGTAAAGATTTCATAGTTTATTTTGTTCAGGTTAGGTTTCAACTGTTTTATGTATATAGCTTCAAGAATTTTTAGTTTTTGTTTATAGTTTTCATGTTTAAGTATAGTTGTGTTTTCAACTAGGATTTTACGGAATTGTGTATGCGGCCAGGCATGTTGTTTTAAATGCCTAAAAGTTATCATTCAAATGTAGAGTCAAGCGCCGTGAAAGCGAGTTTGTGGTGTGGTGTGGTATACACGAGTTTGTCGTTGCTTGGAAATCTTTCATTCAACAAAAACAATCATTATTGTTTTGTCCGTGTACTGTTTAATATATTGAAATGTAATTGTCATCTTTGATAATGGCTTATGTAAGCCGAAAGCTTAGGTAGGATTAAAAAATATGTATCAGTATGGTGATTTCCTTTCATCTTTCAGTGATAATGTTATTAAGCTTATCAGATAATATGAAAGGAATTTACTTAAAATAAATAGACAAAACTTGTTTATATTATTTAATGAAACATGCATCAATATATATATATATATATATATATATATATATATATATATATATATATATATATATATATATATATATGTAGGTATGATATTTTAATCATTTTCTTTTTTTAAAATATAATTTGTCTAGGGAAATTAAAGCCCAACCACCCCTAATCAAAATAGATTGAATTTTCCTTAACCATAACAACTCAAAATATTAAGATTGTCTGGGCTTATAAATTAAGTAAATTTCTTAGAAAGTTATTCCTAGCATAGCTTGACAATGGAACGAAACTCTGGATTTTAAGTTTAATTTTTAAAATTAAATTTATAATTTTAGTTTCAGTCTTGAAACATAGAAATTTCCGTGTCGCGATGGAATCATATTTTTAAAAAAGAAAATAATTATAATATTACGTTCTACTGTTTGTATCGAGCACTGTTTTTTTAAATAAAAATAATTACTAAGAACACCGGCTTATAAATCTTACTGTTCTTTATTATATATATATATATATATATATATATATATATATATATATATATATATATATATATATATATATATATACGTATGTATATATAAATAAAAAGAAAGAACAGTAAGATATATAATCCGGTGTTTTTATTGATATTTTTTATTTTTATTTTTACAAAACAGTGGTCAATATAAATTTACAGAGCATAAATATTATAAATTAACTGATTTAAAATATGTTTTCTTCGCTACACGGTAATAAAAATGAACACGCTACCGCCCCTGCCTGAATGATTGGATTTCTCTGTATCATTGGAAACAGGAAATTATGAATTCATATGTGCGTTTAAAACTCAGTAAATTTAAAAATAAGTCATTCCAAAATTCGCTTGAAGATGAAACAGAAAACTAATGCTTTTAATTTAATTATATAATTAAATTTGAAGTTTTTAGCTTTAGTTTTTGAAACAGGGTTATTACTGCGTAGCGAAGAAACCATATTTTAAATCGGTTAATTCATAATATATTATATATATATATATATATATATATATATATATATATATATATATATATATATGAGAATGATATAAATATGATAAATACAAATCAAAAATATATCGGAATCCGACAGGTTGAGACAATATACAACAAATAGAAAAGGTATATCAATCTAACATGTTTTACTTTTGTTAAAGTTTCGCCAGAGATAGAGAGAAAACAGTCAAAAAGAGAGAAACTCTGTAGATAATTCTATATGCACGTAAGTTTGTAAAAAGATTCTTGTATGTCTAAGAGGGCATCTTATGGTAATGTGTATTCGTGATTGTGTACATGTGTCTGTCTAGTGGGAGTTCTAATGTCTTTATATTTGTGCGATCAGCCAGCGCAGCGGGGTGTCACTTCATTCTAATCTATGGCTGCTCTTTTTAAGCATGCACCCTTTGTATTGGATAGAGATAAGTTAGATTCTTTAAGCTTTAATGCGCGTGTTACGTGACTGAGCAATGAGAACTGACTCAAACAAAATTGAAAATACCAGAGTTTTTGTCTTTTTGTCTCTTTTCTCCCAATCTCTGATAAAGCTTTAATAAAGGAGTAACATGTTCGAGTGATATACATTTCTTGATTCTATAAAATATATATATATATATATATATATGTATTGTAAAATATTTATTGTTACATATATATATATATATATATATATATATATATATATATATATATATATATATATATAGTGTACGAACCGCGGGCGAAGCATACCATATTCTGTAGTGTGCAGACAGGGGGTGACTCACACCATATTTCGTAGTGCATAGACCGGGGGCAAACAATGTCATATTTCGTGGTCTTCGGCTGTTGGTCAAGAGCTTGGAGAGGAGATTGGCGCCGCCAGCCTAACTGAAACCCCACTAAAAAGATCATGGGAAAGAACAATTAAAATCTGTTTCATCTTCCCTAAGCAGTCGAGGGATTGATGTTGATTATGATATATATATATATATATATATATATATATATATATATATATATATATATATATATATATAATAGCAGAATTGAAAATATAAGGAAAATCGTTACAATGCCCATCTTTCTACTTAGAAAATTTTATGAAGTGTTAAACTATTCAGTTTTTTTGGGGTTTTTTTCTGACGGTAACTATTTCTTTCTCGGATTTGTCATTTGCTTAGGGAAAACTTATGGCTTTGATTTGGTTTAGTTTGTTTTACGGCATATCAACACCTCAATGGGTTATTTAATTTCGACAAGATTTTTATTGCTGGTAATATTTTTTTTCAAATGGATTTCTGGTAATAATTTTTCTTCAAATATTTATTGCTGGCAATTTTACACTTTTTACACTTTCATAGTGTTTTGACCCCAGTTACTGGGTCGAGGGCAAATATTTTCCTATAACAGGTGCTACTTCCCTGAGTCAGGGTGAATCTGAGAACACCAGCAATTAAGAGGTGGTTCTACGCACCTCAAAATCTTCTGCTCAGTGGCCTTGCTCTCGGATGTAGTTTATCGTCTTACCCAGGACGCGGATGTAGTTTATCGTCATGCCCAGGACAGGATTGCTTATGGGGTAAGCTTTTCGATCGATATTTATCAAAAAGGACTATTGATAAATTTTAAAATATATGATACAATTAAAATATATGATACAATAATATTGGTAATTGTATCATATATTTTAAAATATATGATACAAATACCAATAAAAAACGATATAAAACGTTTTAAAATTAATTCTTAGATAAGGATTAATTTTTAGAACATTTTATATCGTCGTTTCTGTCATCTCTTTCAAAATTTATCAATGGATGTTGGTTGAAAAGTTGGCCGCATGAGAGCTTACGCCATCTTTTTATTTTGTTTTTCGGCCATAATTATCAACATGCCTTCGCTTCTGGGTGTATTAATGTCATATTTATATGTATTTATATCTATTTTTTGTTATTACTATAAGATTAGCCCTAATGAATTAAGTATATGAGAAGGAAATTAAACAGCATAATCTCTGCTGAGAGTAGTTTAGTACAACACCGGAAGTCGCTACAAAAGCAAGTATTAACTTAAGATCTCAAGTTATGTTCTTAAATAGCCGCGTCAGATTCTTATATCAATGTCACGCATGGCGTCCGGCTCTTTCGGGAATGTCTAAACTATCAGCTTTATCCAATTGTTTTCTCAAATGAATAATTAGAAATGGTTTCTAGTAAATGAACCCTGTGGATCTGAGAGAGGAGTGTATTTCGTCGGACATTGCAGGCGAATGCTACAGAATCGTAAGTAAAGAACTTCAGTAAATAATAAAGACCGGATCACTTGAAGACTTCCAAAAGTAGCAACAGCTAAAATAGACAGTGTGTGAGAAAATAATGAAATAATCAAAATATAGACTTCCGACACTAGCTTAAAAAATAAAACAACAACAAAAAAAAAAAACGTAGAATGGAAACTCCCCGCAAAGCTAGAAACAGCAAAAGCATTGGACTTAAGAAACTTATTTTTCTGAAGAATGTTTTACACCAAAATTAAAACCTCCGAAACGATAAACACTGCGAAGAGCTTTTTGTTTACAATAATATCCACCCTGTACAAGGCCCAAGAGCCACTCGAAGTAGATGTTTACAGAGTAAAGGGTAAGGGGCAGAATTTATGAGGATAGGAGGAGAAGAGCTACAAAGGATTGGAATTTGTCGAGAGTCATAGTCGCCTACGTCCCGAAGGAACACGTCAAACAGATTTGGAATTGAATCAGCACGCAGCTCCAAATTCTGAGAAACAGAAATCAATGACTTTCGCTTCTCCTTTTGCAACTGATCTGTTTTCGTTTCAGATTTTAAAAGTACCAAGTGGTAACATTAATATGTGGGGAAATATTTAGGGTAACCCATAATGAATTAAAAAATGGCTCCAATGAATAGTTCAAACTCATAATGAATTTTCTATAAAAAAAAGTGAGCTCCGACGAATAAATCAACCTATTCGATCTGAACGTAATGGATAATTTTGATACTGACAGTGACCACAAAAATCCAGCGAGACACCACCAAATATGATGAGTGTTGAATTAGTCACATCGTAATATTCTCCAGAGAGGTTAAAATACAATGTAGTTTACTCCGTTTATTTTTACATAGGCAAAATGTTTTCCTCGCAACACAAATAAAGAGATATTTTGCACATTAAACAGTAAAAAAAAAAAACAAAAAAAACTCCAGAAAGCAGGAGCAGTTCCTAAAAATATAAGTAAAAAATATAAGTAAAAATATAAGTAAAAAAATATAAGCAAAAATATAAGCAAAAAATATAAGTAAAAATGTAAGCAAAAACTAAAAACACATGGTTCTCTCCATTTGCCGAAATTTGTAGGTGACTGAATCATATTGTCGGCTGCTGATTTAGTTAGAGATGCTTGTTGCCATGGCAACGAGATTTCCTCTTTCCCTTTTCTTGTTCCGATTGTCTTTTTCTTTTTTGTCTTCCGCTTAACACAAACCAAAACTATGGAATTGCATTAAGAAGATTTATACACAGTTCGCTCTATCCACAGCTATAGAATGGCCTCCCTCCATCTTTCTGTTCTCTCTCTCTCTCTTTTTCTCGTTTAATTGGGTTAATATTGGCATAAGGATATTTTCATGGAGCTCCGATTGAAGAGTAATTTTGTTTAGCAAACTAACGATTTGAAAATTAGCAAAAACATCTACGACTCACATCAAAGCGCACATTGCAACTGGAAGATTTAAAATGAACCATCAATCGTGAAGCACGAAAGCGAATTTTGCAAAGAAAAATGATCGATAATACAGTATCTGCATCCCTGAAAGCTCACCAGAAAACAAACTGGTTAATTTGCAGAGTAGGACCCGCGCTCAGTTTGCAATAAAAATTTCCCGAATACTTCCATTTAGATGTAAATGTCCATGCTTCATCCGAAAATGACTTGATAGATTTATTAAAACCTACCGTTTTGGAGTTATCGACAGTAAAAGTTCGGATTCATTCGCGTCGCGGCAGCCATTACTGGCGTTGTTTGCATACATTTGCTGCGAAAAAGCTATGAGTGGAACATTCACTTGTCTTGATTATTGCGCACGCAATATAGTTCTCTTGTGCAGTAATTGCGATAAGTTGAGACAAGTAAGATGAGTAATAAAAAAATAAACGGCCGTTAACCGTTTTCATCCGCCCTTAGCTTTCCGCAGCGAATGTATGCAAACAACGCCAGTAATAGCTGCTGCTAACGACGCGAATGAATCCGAACTTTTATTGTCAATAACTCCAAAATGGTAGATTTTTATTTATCAAATTTAACAAGCCAGATTCGAATTAATCATGTACATTTACACGTAAATGTAAGTATTCGGGAAATTTTTTTATTGCAAACTGAGCCTGGGTCTTAATCTGCAAATTAACCAACAAACTTAGAATGAAAATCGATCACACTTTACTCCGCTATACACAAACATGTGACATTTTTACTACCAGACAAGTAGTTCACCGTTACTTTCCATACGTACTCACAAAAGCGGTGGCTTTTACTCTGTAACCCTCTACACCGAGTGGCTCTTGGGCATTGTACAGGGTGAACATCATAGTTAAAAAAAAAGAATTAAAAAAGACTGAGTTGTTACAAAGTTGGTTTTTGAATTCTTACATTAACTACCGCTTATTGGAAACATAACCCTCGAGGCTGACAAAAGCTTGAATAAAACAGTGGTTTAAATGAAATAAGACTAACTGACTAAAATAGTGATGAAATCTAATCACAATATTTTCACAAGTACACCACAGGCTTCACTAAAGAGTCCGATCATCATCTTATTACTGTATACATCGTTAATTGTAATTAGGTTGAATATTAATTGCCTAATTATGAGGTTGGATCTAATGCAATAATAAGCTAAGTTACTTTATTCCAATTATTAGTTGTTATTCTTACGTTTTCACTGAATTCAATACTCGCCATTGTAATTATCGACATTGGACTTGTGTTCATCAATTCTACCGTTGAATAAAACTTTTATTCAACTATCCAACTCTTCAACTAATCTAAAATATTGAGTTACCGAACATCTTTTTTCAACACCTTTCCGAAGAAGTCCGGATAATTGAGGAATTACTGCATTGCAATCTCGGCATAATATTTTGCCAAGTACCCCTCAGGCATTATTGAACAATCGGATCGCCATAATTGAACTATTCTTCCAGATGTATCCCGCGTTAATTGTAATTAGGTTGAATACTAATTGTTTACTGAAGGCGGATCAAGCACAATTATAGGCGGGGTTATCTTATTTTAAATTTGTTATTCTTAGATTTTCATTCAATTTAACCTTCGCTACCGTAATTAACAGCGTTGTACGCTTCTTTATCAAGTTCATTTAGTCAAATGTTTTAGTCAAATCTTCGTCTTCCTCCAGGACCGTGTGCCTGGTATACGGTAGACAAGTCATATCGTCTTTTATATATTACGTTATGGCGGTGGAAAAGTGACGGAAGACGAGATAGATAGATAGATAGATAGATAGATAGATAGATAGATAGATAGATATGAACAGATAGATAGATAGATAGATAAGATAAGATTAAAGATGGATCGAAATCTGACAGTATGATAAACTAAAGAACAAACGTTTATCAATCTAACATGTTTCACTTTTATTAAAGCTTCATCCAAGGATAAGATATAGAGAAAAGACTAAATAAATTCTAGTGTTTTTACTTTTGTGTTGTTTGGGTTTTATTCGTTAGCCATGTTTCACGTGCATTCGACACGTTTAACAAACGTTAGTATAATTTGAGGCGTTGGGGAATTCAAGGCGAGAAATTAACGTGTTCCAAGCCTAACTGAAAAACAAAAACAAAAAAAACATAAACGTTGCTTCATATATATATATAAGTGTATAAAAATTCTAGTTTGTCTATGTGGAGTTCAGATGCTAATGTATATCGTACTAAGGATGCTAAGGATATCATGGACCAAGCGTGCGAGCAACGATGAGATCTTAGAGAGGTTGCAAACAATGAGGAGGCTTATACTTAATATCAGGAAGAGGCAACTGAGGCTTCTGGGATACATAAGGAGGAAGGAGGGCCTGGAGAATCTGATACTCACGGGTCAAATAGAGGGAAAGAGAGACAATGGTAAATAACGCGTGACATACCTGGCGGACTTAAGCAAGTGGATGACAGAACGTGGTCTAGGGGAGGAAGCAGAGGGAAGGAACTTGTTGAGAGCTGCAAGGGATAGAGGGAGGTGGAGAGTCATGATCGCCTACGTCCTGAAAGGACATGGCACATAAAAATAAAGAAAGAAGTATCTGTGTGTAGTAGTAGTATTAGTAGTAGTAGACAGTATGTTTGGTGGTTTGTATAAAATTAGATATGAAGAAACTAAGATAAATAGATAGGAACAGATTTACAGAGAGAGTGACAGAGAAATAAAGAAACCGAGATTAAGAAAGAATGACATTGGTACTTTATTTCGCTTATGCATATCTAAGCAAATGGCTATCTTTATTTAATTAGGCATCTTTATAAATGCTCCGACAATTACTTCATTTTCTGTACGGTCATTTCCTGCGGTAGGAACTGTACAATGAATTCTCGATTAACGAACTAAACACTTAAATACGCATGCGCGAAGTCAAGAGGACATAACTGTGAGAGGCTAAATGGGAGAACGAGAACATCCTGACCTTCAGTCTGCACAATCAGCTCCAATCTCTTTTTGAATAAATGGCGGGAAATTGATCAAGTTAAGTGTTTCCGGTACTGATGTTCGTTTCCGGTATTGATGATCGTGTGAATAAGCGTTTAATTTCCTTGAAACAAAAGACACACTCGATTCTGTTTTATTTCTTTTTTTTCACATTCAGAATTGTAGTTTTTTTCGACATTTTTTGCTGTAAAATTTGTTTATCTTTTAAAAACCAATAAAACGTCAATTTCCCCCCACCAAAAAAAGGTTTAATTATTTTGTGCAAATTGTTTTGCGTTTATTCGTTAAATTCGAAGAATTTCTGGCACACGAAGGAATGTTCGATTATTATAAGACAGCAAATTCTCTACTCAAGTATTTTATGCTTGTAGATATTTATTTAAATTTCTATAGTACAAGACCATTACAACAAATGAGTTTCAGGACAAGTTCTGTTGAATATCGCTCAAGAATTCGTATTTATACATAAAGTAAACATACAAACAGTAAAAACAGACAAAAGACTCGAAAACACAAACACACACACATACACACACACGCGCACAAACACACACACACACACACACATATATATATATATATATATATATATATATATATATGTGTGTGTGTAATTTGGCAGCAACTTTTTTTTTAACATTCAATACTACATGTTTAAAATATATATATATATATATATATATATATATATATTGTACATTTAGGCAGCAATCCTTCTTTCATGCAAGCCTCATTAAATATGACAATGTGTTTTGATTAAGTTTTTTATATAATTCCTTATATGATCTTATAATGTTGCAAGCTTCATTAAATATGACAGTGTTTTGATTAAGTTTTTTATATAATTCCCTATATGATCTTGTAATGTTTTTCTTTTCCGTAGATAAATTATACAAAAACTGTCCAAATGTTTTATTTTACCGAGCGCTTTCGGCTATACCTTTAGCCATTATCAAGGATGAATTATATTTACTGTTAACTGCGAATGGATTGTTGTATGTATGTATTTAGCATCATAGTTTGTTTTATTTTCAAAACACAGTCAACATATTGTGTCCGTCTTCATGGTTGATATTATTGAATTTTTTTTTTGTTTTTATTAATAAGGCTTCCATTATTTTTAGCCTTTTTTTTACATGTAGATGATGCTATTATATTTGCATTATCAACCAGTATGTTGCGAATAGCGTCCGGTAGGTTTCCATGAGTATTTAAATGAGACGTAATTGAGCTATGGCCAGAAAGATGTATCGTAAATCTTCTTGTTAAACATGTTGTGGCGTGGCCAATATAACTGTTTACAAATTTTGATTGATCAGGAATATAGTTCCTTAATGGACTGAAATTTGTAAATAATATTTATTCTATTTAATTTTGATCTAAGAGGTGAATTATTATTTTTAACAGTAAGACTGGCGGATTTAATTTTTTTTTTGTAGTAAATAATTAATCTAAATTTTTGCTCTTGTCTACTGGGGTTGTGCATTTAATGTTCTTAAATTGAGTTTCATTTTCTTTGTAATTATCCTTCATCTGATTTTTATAAAAAATATTAATGCTGTTGTTTATGTTTATATTCTCATCGTTGCTATTAGCTACCTTAGATAAAAAAAGCCTAATATGGAAATCCAACAATTGATTTGGAAATCTGTTATTGATAAGCGTTTGTTTAACGTTATTTAATTCTTTAAAGAAAAGCGTGCGAGAGGATGAATTCTCGTGCGGTCTCTTGAGGAAATCCATTTTCAGTTAACAGTAAATATAATTCATCCTTGATAATGGCTAAAGGTATATCCAAAAGCGCTTGGAGAAATAAAACATTTCGACAGTTTTTGTATAATTTATCTACGGAAAAGAAAAACTATTAAGATCATATGAGAAATTATATAAAAAACCTAATCAAAACACCTTGTATGTCATATTTAATGAAACCTGCATATATATATATATATATATATATATATATATATATATATATATATATATATATATATATATATATATATCAGTAGACAAGAGCAAAAAATTAGATTAATCTTTGCAAAATCGAATGATATTGCTATTTTTCATGATTACGTTGGCCTGGATCAAATCTCCAGCCATTTTGGTATTCTCAAAATGTATACCGAAGAGTTAATGGTGAAAACGAAATATAATGATTCTTATAGAAAAAATCCAACATTTTGCAACATCTATTGTGGACAGACGATTATTCGAAATTTCGAATGTTTGGCTAATAAGAGGAGCCTGGAGAAAAACTGAAAAATAAAAGCAAAAGCGACGTGGTGAGTGAAATTTTATCTTTTATCAAAGAAAAAAGAAAAGAAAAATCTCATTTAAGTTGTTTTTTTTTTAAAAAGAAATACACGGCGACCCAAAACTTTTTCCCAGTAGTATATATATATATATATATATATATATATATATATATATATATATATATATATATATATATATATATGAAGACATTTGAATTAATACCAAGCAAAAAATATTAATTTTTATAACATGTCAAAATATCTACTCTTTGCTTGAAGAAGGTCGCAAAACCAGAAACACGTGTAGCAGAATTATGTAAAATAGAGTATAATATATATTTTAAAATAATAAAAATCACATTTCAACCAAAAACGTGTGCGGTTTATCTTCTTTTTAAAATAGACACTTTTCTGTCGGTGGAACAACTATAACCTCTTCCCTATATATATATATATATATATATATATATATATGTGTGTGTGTGTGTGTGTGTGTGTGTGTGTGTGTGTGTGTGTGTGTGTGTGTGTGTGTGTGTGTTTGAAATAACGATATATGTTTTTTATATAGCAAGAGCAATGTTGGGGAAATTGTATGACAAAGTGGAAAAAGTTTACTTGTGACGCGTTTCGTCCTTCAGGACTTTATCAGACTAAATTTGTGCTATTGCTAGGACTACACATGCAAAAGAACATGGGTTCTGTGGGTTTTTAGAATTAAAAAAAAATTTTTTTTTTACGTTATTGACAGTCTTTTTCTTTTTCTTAATTTAGAGTCTTTTTCTTTTTCTTTCCATCATTTTTGTTAGTAGATATTCCACACTGTGATATTAGATCTGCCAAGAATGGTGAAATGTTGTAATAGCCCCAACACAAATTTACTATAGATGCCCTTACAATCAAGTCACTCTGTAGACATTGATCGCAAGGTCATCTACAGTAAATCTCCGCTCATCATGAAGATGTTGACGTTCCACATGACTCCAAACAAAAGGTTAGGTAGGAAACGACCCATCAATCAGGTTGACGTTTTATTAAAGATTTTGTAAACGTCTATCGACAACAGCAATGGCAAGTGTTTCCTTATAAGGAAACGACTAATATTACGATTACCATAAATAGATGGAACCCGTCACTATAATAATTTATTAATTTTATTAATAGTTTTGTTATATACCGTACCTATGAACACTAATGGGTATGTCCCAATCATCATAAATACGGTGGACACTATTGTAAGTTGGGGTAATATGTTGTATAAGTAGTTCACCACTAGCAGTGGTTTACCTACTTCACGCTGCTGGCGAGTATTGTATTTTGTTGATGTTATAAAGATTACCATTTCATTTCCAACCTCCGTTTTGGTTATTCCTCATTCAGTAACCCTTTCTAGTTTACAACAATTTTATTAATGTTTTTTTATTAATTTTTTTTATCAATAATTTATTAATATTTTTTTTACTCGCATCCCTTTCTATGATTCGATTATAAAAAATATTATCTGATGCGCATAACCGAACGATTTCAAATTAGATTACGTGATAGACTCACCTCTACAAGAAAGAACGGATTTATCCCTATGGCATTAATGTCCGGTGAGTGAGCTTCCGAATTTGAATGATATAAATTATAAATAATTAATTCTAATATTTTAGGCGACAATAATTAAATAAACACGTCTTAACACATAATTTTAAATCATCACCACGAGACCGCGATCCTCATAACGGCCAGAATATACTCAGTACCTGAAGATTGCAAGACCGCATGAAACTCCGAGTCGTGCTATCGACGTTGGATATTATGCATATTCATATATATATATATATATATATATATATATATATATATATATATATGTGATAACTTTTTTTGTGGGTTGCTGCAATTTGTTCGTTATTATCGTGTTTATTGCAGCTGTCATATTTTATAGACTTAATATAAAAACAACTTAAGAAACTGTTCGGATGAACTCTTCGCTATGGTGCCTAAACTTTATAAATTTAAACGCAATACTAGATTGGCGACAAGGTCTCATCATTTATTAAGATGTGTTGGATAGATGTAACCGTAAGTTCTATGCTGAGAGTTTCTTTTCTCGCAGTTCTCGCTTGTGAAACTCTCTTCCGACTGCATGCTATCCAGCCAACTTTGATCTTCAAAAATTTAAATGCAATGTCAATCGATATCTTCTGTCTTTTTGATTCCTCTTATATTATTGATCTTGCTCCTTAATAATGTTTCTTTTTTTCTTTTTCTATTCTTAGTGGCTTTACGGGAGGATAAGATTATAAAAAAAGAAGAGAAAAAGACTTCAAAGATTAATGTTTTATGCGTAACTTCTTTTAAGCAATGTCTGATATCTGTTTACAAATTACATGATCTTACTCTATCTCACCAACTGATGAGCGGATAATATCTGCGAAACTTTAAGCCGGGAGATAAGTTTTGAACTTTTTATTTGATTTGTTTACGTTGTATATCTTGACTGATTTCAGAAACTAAGCAACAACGCCCATAAGAATGAAATAGCAACCATCAGAAACGCCTCTTATACAATACTTACACTCTTATACACAGTAGAGGAAACAAAATAGAAATACACGTATACAAAGTACACTACCGTAAAGAAAAATAGACGGACGTTTAAATTTGTATTAAAGCTTTATTCAATGTAAAATTTGAGTAGTGAGGTCCGAGTATTTCGACGGGGAGGCAATTATGGTTGCCTGGGGCTTACGGCCACACCATGTTTGAACACCGGTTCCCGTACTATCACCGAAATCAAACAGTCAGCTGGTCAGTATTTAGATGGGTGACCGCTTGGGAATATAAAGTGCTGTAAGCTTAGATGTGCTGTTGGTATCGCCAAATTACGTTGAAAGATTAGTTCTCGTTCGATCACCGAAGTTGAGCAACATGGAGCCAGGTCAGTTCCTAGAGAGGTTACCGTCTGGGAATACTAGGTGCTGTAAGCTTGAATGTAAGGTTCGTATGGATTACGGCTATATCAAGTTGAAAGACCGGTTCTCGTCAAATCATTGAAGTTAAGCAACGTCTATCCTGGTCAGTATCTAGATGGGTGACCGCTTGTGAATACCAGGTGCTTTAATCTTGGATGGGCCATTGGTATGGCTTATGGCCAAATCGCATTGAAAAACCTGTTCTCGTCCGATCACTGAAGTTAAGAAGCGTGGAGCCTGGTCAGTACCTAGATGAGTGACCACTTGAGAATACCAGGTGCTGTAAGCTTGGATGTGCGAGTAGTGATACAGTCTCGGAATTGTTAATTGGTGAGCTGAGTTCCAATTCCAGTTGGGCTTGTTATATTCACTTACGCACAAATAGCCTTGGGAGCGGTATGAATCCACCTGCTATTTCCCCAGCTATGGGTTAATTAGTAGAACTTGTGTAACTAAACCATAATTATTTCCAAAAATAATATAAAAATTGCGTGCAAAATATTTAGATTTCGGCATTAAGAAACCCATAGAGATGTTGATATGCCACTCAGCCAAAACAACAACGAACTACAGTTTCCTTCCACCACAACAACATAGGTTTTTAGAAACATTTAGTGGAGATATGTATTTATTTCCAAAAAATAGAAAACGCTAATCGCCTTCAAATTAAGACCCTCTGACTTCATTGCATTTGTTGAAGAGCTCAAGCACCTTTTGGGGGTCCTCAGGCAGCCGTTGTCTCAGTTGAAGGTGTCTCCGTCACAGCCTCTTTCATCTTCTCCACGTTCTCAAAACATTAATCCATAAGCAGTGTTGATTATTTGAAAGGTTTCTGATGCATTTTTGCCGAGATTTCTTTTAATCATTTTAATCCAAGCAAGGGCATAACGCCACTAAGACGCAAAGGGTTACCGGGAGTGAAACAGAGTGAGAAAACTTATTTGTAAATATCTCTTAGAAGTCGTCCGTGAACCTCCCTGTCTTGTGCTAACTCACGAAAGTGTTGCCGGTCTTCCTAGTTCTTCAAAGTTTTACGGGCAATGGCAGAATTTTATTGATAGTTCCTTTAATGTTTATTGTGTCTACTATGGTTTTTCGTTCAGTATCAATAGATGCTATATTCTTGCATTTGACATTGATGACAAAACCCTTTCCAAAACGTTTATAGATTGTTTCCAAAGCGCTTAACATGTGCAATCTAAGTCAGGTATTAATATCAAGTCCTTGTTTGATATTGGTTTCTTGGAAACAACATACATCAATGTTATAACTATGAACTTACTGAGCCAATAATTCGTCTCTATATATTACCATTTTTCCCCAAGTTTCATATTCCGCAACTCTCTTTTATCAAAATTTAGCCCTCGAAGTCAACATACATCAATGTTTTTTCTCTTCTTCTTTTTACAAGTCTTCTAGCATTAAATGTACAGATAGAATCTGTATAGGTATTTGGTGGCTTCTACTAAGTTTTAAATACACTATAGTGATTTTCCAAACGGAGCTTAGATGTGTCACAAGGCCGAAATTAAGGGGCACCCAGAGGATCGAACTCACTACTCAGTCGTAATTGTTATAGCGAGATCAAGCTTGCTAACCATTACACCACCTCGAGGTGCCCTATTTTAAATACCCTATAAGCTGGTGTACAATGTGACTGGGCGTATAAGACGACCCTCAAATTTTCAAGTTAAAATTAAGGTTTAGGCCTATATTCGCCGTACAATACGACCCCGCGAAATCGTATTTTAAAAATATATTGTATTGAATTTATTAAATTAATTCATTAAGCATGTACTTCCTCAAATTCTTATGAAAAAAAAAGAAACGGTAAGGAGATGTTGTCACTTATCTACCACAATTTACAATACATCATGAGTTGGTTGTTGTGTTTTCGGCAGGCTATTACGATAGCTTGAATGACTTTTCCCCGCTAACCATTAATTCGTTCCACTGTCCTCGAAGGCGATCTTTAAACGATTTGTTGAGACACATCCAGTCGTATTTTTGCTCAACGTCATCGAAAAACAGGGGGCGAGATTTTGTCAATTAACTACCACAATTCACACTTACCGTTACCCCCGCCATAATCCACCAAGTACTTTCACCGTTACCCGGTAATTATAACACGATCTCCTATGCTAACAATTTACCATAAACCGCAGGATTTAACGTTCACATTTTATACCTGGACTGCCACCTATTTTGGGGGTCATTATTTAAAGTTAAAAGATCGCCTAGTACGCCGACATATACGGTAAGTAGTTGTCAACTTTTAATGCCTGACCACCGGAGAAGTCATTACCTTCTCATCCCAAATAAATTCTATGGTGTCACGTAAATCTTTTTTTTTTCACTGAATATTTACATGCAACCGTCAGAGAACGCTTTCCGAAACGTTTCGCCAGGATTAATGTCGTTGCTTCTCTAAATATTTTCAGATTGAAAATCGTTTTTTTGTCGGGGGGGGGGGATTGTACTTGAAACATGTTCAGGTTACACAGTGTATCTGGTCTTTTATTCGGAAAAATTGGACAAGATTCTGAAAAATTTCAAACTTTCACTCAACACACCGGAAATTGAAAAGATGCAGCAAAGGGCCAAAGATGAAAGGTAAAAGATATATATATATATCAAGAACAAGTGTAAATGCAATTCGTTTACATTTAGTTCGGAAGCGCCGATTGTTTTATGAAAATGAGTTTTTTTAGAAAATGAGGTGCAAACCTGAATGTCTTTTGTTCGCTAAATATGGACTCAGAAATATCTTAGATAAACGATATATACGATAAACTTTGACCTTCGCGTTCGCAAAAAAAGACGGAATGTCAAAAGGACGGCTTTCCCCTTGACACCGCTATTATCTTAACTGCCTTCGCTCCCCGGCAATGTTTATTGTTTTAAAAAGCGATGATTAGAATTGTAATAAAACCTAAACATATGAAAGCGAATTTATACATTTTCTTTGTTCCCGAAAATTTACAACAAATTATTAAACACTATCTATTAGATTGTTTATTTACAAGAATAATTTTTTTAGCAACATTGTCAAAACTAATACGATCAAAACTAATGCAATACATTATTTATCATATAATAAATAAATATGAAAATAATTTTTTATTCATAAATTTATAAAAAATTACTAAATTATTAAAATATGTGAACCAACTATAAAGGAATATTTATTATTTACCATTTTATAAAGTTCGAATCAATTGGACATTAGCAGATGTTTTGCCAATCATTCTAATGATAAATAAATAGTGTAAATAAACAATCAGTTCTTTCCTCCGACCATTATTATTATTATTATTATTATTATTATTATTATTATTATTATTATTATTGTTGTTGTTGTTGTTGTTGATGATGCTGTCGATCAAAATGATTGACGTAAGTCTTCTAATATTAAAACAGCTTTTAACAATATCTAATAATATTTTGACAGTACATCGGCCATCTTCAAGTTATATATAATACAGTGTCATCATCATCATCATCATCATCATCATCATCATCATCATCATCATCATCATCGCTGTTTCGACTTGAAAGTACATTGCAAATTAATGCACTTTCTCAGTAACTTTGTAGTTATTTCTAATCAGCCCTTTCCAAACCTTCCCGTCTTCCTGTCACTCACGAGTGCTGCAGGTCTTCCGAGTTCTTCAAAGCTTTTACGGAGAATGATGGAATTTCATTGATAGTTCGTTAAATATCGTTGTACAATGTGCATAACTTGGTTGTTCGTCCAGTCTTTGTAGATGTTGTTCTTTTCATGTTGGCATTAATAAAAAACAAAAAAAAACATTTCCATCATATTAACTGTTTCTAAATCTCGATTTACTTGGAAAAAAAATCGCCTGTCTTGAAAAAAAAACAAAACAAAACAAAACAAAAAAAAAAAGCAAACCTAAATTCGTTTCCACTGGTAGTCGTCGACTCCGACTCTCATCCGAGCATCGGTATTGTCATCCCCTCTCTTTCTTCCCTGTCTCCCCTTGGGGACAGTGGCGGAGATGTCTGTGAAGGCTTAGCCTAATCCTGAAGAGTCGTCAAAGAGAGTTTGACGAGGCCATTCACGTGTATTTGATTTTGGGTGGACAACACGGGTAATCAACGCGACAAGGGAAATGAAACGCGGTCAGCGAGAATGGAATTCGATCAGATTTACACTAAGCAGTTTGATTAATCGCTGTTATTAACTAATCAACTCTCGGAAAATTTCAACATGAGCACGTTTCCAATTATGTTGTTCGTGTTTCGCTTGCATTCCAGTCACTTGCGTTGTCGCGTTAATCACCAGCGTAACCGTTTTTGTTTCTTCAAGAGAAGCGACGTTTGTATATAGACTTGTTTTTATATTTGTGTTTATTCTTGTTTCATGTATAATATAAAGAAGATAGACATACTGTTGAAATATTAAAACATTGTCTTTTCCCTTCTTTTTCTTTTCTAGAAATCACGCTCTTCTGGAATTATTATTATTATTATTATTATTATTATTAGAAAAGGAAAAGAAAAGAAAAACCAGTGTTAAACAATATTTCAGCAGAATGTCTTCTTCAAGTTATTTTTTTTTTTTTAATTTCAAGTATGAAATTTTTTCAAGTATAAAATCTTTTTCAAGTATAAAATTGTTTTCAAGTATAACAGAAGTCTTTGTACAAATGGTTTTTCATTACAAGATAAGCAAAATTTGTACAAAGACTTATAATTTTTTTGTATATTTGTATATTTTTATACTTGAAAAAATTGTTTAAATATAACTTGAAGAAGACAAACATTCTGTCAAACATTGTTTTTCTTTTCTTTATTTTTTCTTAAATCACGTTCTTCTCTTAACTGTTGAAAATTATTGGAAGAGTTACGTTAATCATTTTGTTTACTATTATTATTATTATTATTATTATTAATATTATTATTATTAATATTATTATTATTATTATTATTATTAATATTATTATTATTAATATTATTATTATTATTATTATTAATATTATTATTATTATTATTAATATTATTATTATTATTATTAATATTATTATTATTATTATTATTATTATTAATATTATTATTATTATTATTATTATTAATATTATTATTATTATTATTAATATTATTATTATTATTATTATTATTATTATTAATATTATTAATATTATTATTATTATTATTATTATTAATATTATTATTATTAATATTATTATTATTATTATTATTATTATTATTATTATTATTATTATTAATATTATTATTATTATTATTTCCTTTGATATCTGGCGTTTACACATTTCTTTCCGGCTCCCGCCCAGGGACCTAAGGTTAGAAATGGCATCATGACACTTTCCACTGCAAAAAAATAAAAAAATAAAAAATAATTACATAGATAAAGCCCTTCGTAAAGTGTGGGCTGTACTTGTCAGAACAATTTTTTGTATCTCTTTGAGGCATGGGCTTCCAGGGATCCCTTCAATCAGCCTACTGGAATCTTTTCCAACCAGTCCAAGGGCTCCAACTACAACAGGAATTGTTGATGTTCGCATGTGCCACATTTTTGAGATTTCTATTTCAAGGTCCTTGTATTTTGACAGTTTTTCGAATATCTTCAAAGATACATTGCAGTCTGCAGGGAGTGCCATATCAATAAAGAGGCACTTATTTTGTTTGTGGTCTTTAATAACAATGTCTGGGCGGTTGGCTTCGATTGTTCTGTCAGTGTGTATTGTGTAGTCCCATAGAATTGAGACAGGTCCTATCTCCGTAACCGGGTCAGGGTGGTGTTCGTACCAGTTTCTTCCAGTTTCCTTCCCATAGGAGTTGCAAATTTTCCAGTGCAGATATTGGCCCACTCTGTCATGCCGGGTTTTATATTCAGTGGGTGCCAATATCTTGCAACCTGATATAAGATGATCAATGATTTCTGGATATTATTATTATTATTATTATTATTATTATTATTATTATTATTATTATTATTATTATTATTTCCTTGGATTTCTGTTGCATACATATTTCCTTTCAGGTCCCAGCCAAAGACCAAAGGTCAGAAATGGCTTCATGGCATTTTCTACTGGTTATTTTTATAACAAAAAAAAACTAAGATCAGACACATTTTACATAGATGAAGCTCTTCGTAATGTGTGAGCTGTACTTGTGAGTCCAATTTTTTGGTATTTCTTTAAAGCATTGTCTACCAGGAATCCTGTCAGCGAGTCTACAACTGGAATTATTGATGTCTTCATGTGCCATATTTTTTGAGATTTCTACTTCAAGATTCTTGTATTTTGATAATTTTTGAAGATCTTCAAATATACATTACAATCTGCAGGACCCGCCATGTCAATTAGAAGACACATTCTGGTCTTTGAACGCGATGCCTAGACGATTAGCTTTGATTGTTCAGTCTGCAAAGTCCCATAAAATAGTTACAGGCTCTATCTCTATAACCGGAACTGGAGATATTAATACCAGTTTCCTTCCCGTAAAAGTTGCATATTTTCCAGGGCAGATATTGACCCCTCTATTGTTGTTGGTGTTGTTGTTCCATACGTGAGTTTTGATGCAACGGATATCAACTCGGAATGAGAAATTGAAGAGTCGTTCGAATTCCAGTCGGGTTCGTTACATTCACTTACGTGCAAATACCCATGAATTTATCTATTCCCCCACCCATCGCCATCTATGTGTTGAATATCAGCACAGACTGGGTCCTATAGCCTTGGTTGGCATCCGGTCTACCGCAGCAAGAATTGGCAACCTATTGCGGAAAAATCTTCCGCCTAGTCTGAGATGTCTGTTGTTTATTCCTGCAGATTGGATGTCTTCTCAGATCTCCCAATATTTCGCTAAATCTCCTCGCAGACCCCCCACCCGCACCTCTGTCGATTTTATACAATTCTAGCAGCCATACTTTTCTTTTTTTAAATACAGTAGCTTCAGTCTCTTCCTTATGGCCGAGTGGTTAGTCTGTGGGTCAGGGTCGATGAGTATCTCACGCTTTCTTATTTTCTCGGGTTAAAGTCTGGTGTCCGTTCATGTCATCTGTTTATACGGTCGAATCCAAACCGTTTGCACCGTTCTCAGCATAGGAAATTTGCTTTTCTGCCATATATTGGTTTCTATTTTATATATATATATATATATATATATATATATATATATATATATATATATATATATATATATATATATATATGTATATATATATATATATATATGTATATATATATATATATATATATATATATATATATATATATATATAGTATAATCTCGTATTCAGTCCTATTTTTGTTTCACATTTGCTGCTTTGGCTATTTTTTGGTTTATTTTGACTTTAATATAATAGATTCGGATGCATTTATTCCCGGCTAATTTTTCTTTTTAGATGTTCTCTGCGTAACATTGTCAACGACAATGTTGTGCAATTGCCTTGTCTATTTTTGCTCTTACGTTAAAATTCAGGTCTAGTTTGAGACTTTCTCTTTTGTACTAATGTCCTTGGGAAAATTATGAATCCATCTAATCTTCCTCCAGCTGGTTTAAATAGCAAGGTTCTTTAGCATTGGGTGGTAGCCAATTACGATTGCGGCTTCCAGTTACTTTCTACATGGTTTTTAATTATCCACTATCTTTTCAAGGATGTCATGTTAATTCACATGTAAATTTTTTAAAATGTCATGAAGTAGTGTGGCATTTAAAATTGCTTTGATTTTAGTTTTAAGGGAATAATTCTCGGCTGCAATAATAAAAAATCGCGTTTCTCTTTTCAGGTATCCTCTGCGTAATCATCGGCATTTCGATAGATTTTTTTTACCTGCTTCGAATTTTTTTTTTCAGCGTAATCTTCCTCACTGTCCATGCGTTATTGCAGCTCTTTTATCTGATGCTGCATTATTTGCAGTGTTTTTTATTCCTATTTTTTGACTGCCTATTTTATAAATCCCATTTTGACTGAAACTGATGAGTCATATTCTTCTTTTCTCTTTACATGACATCTGCTAGCGTGTTGGGCCGTTTGCAAGAAGGCGATCTATGAAAGAATGTGTTTTTACTTCTTTTTTTTTTGTTTTGCTTTTCAAAGAAAAGTATCTTTTACGTGGGTGAGGGTGGTTCTTGTGGGGTTTTAACCGCACGCCTACTCGAGAGGAATGCGACACATAAGAGTTTAGAGTGGAAGAATACGCGTGGGCTGGGGACAAAAATTGTTTGAGCCTCTTCGGCACTTGACCTTTTGGGAACGCCTCATGCGTCAGATAATACTTTGGCCCCCTCCCGAAGGAGATGCAAAGCCTATGATAACGCCCCTCCACTAGCGCTTGAACTTTATTTCTTACAGTTGTTCACCCAATACAAGGCTCAAGAGCTACTCAAGGTAGAGGATTACTGAATAAGGTTGTTGAAAATAGATAACATCATGAAGAGAAGCATCCATCTCATATCCCTCCAGCTAAGAGTCAAACAGCAGGATAAACTGGACTGTCTAGACTTGGTACGAAAATGACTAAGATGACTTCAAAACGCGACTATCTTACATAGGAAGTCAATGTCAAAGTAGCTGTTCTTGGTAAGAAACTAGTCGAATGGAACGTCCTTCTTATAAACGGAATATGAAGAGAATGAAGATGATTCAGTTCCTCTGATGTGGCATGACAGGTCTTAACTGTAAAGCTCTGAACTAGTGGAATGTAGTTCGTCAGAGCATTTTTCATGGAAATAGCTATATAGTAGCAATATATTTGCGACTTTTCGTTTGTGGGAAACTGGTTGTAGGTAGAAAAACTATTAATCGCTCACAAGGCCGCGCAGGCACTTTTGAATTCTCTCAAGGCTAGAAAGATAGGGTTGGACAGCTCAAACACATATATGGCGACTCTAACGTGAAAGTAAGGAATGTAGCTCGTCTAACATTAAATTTGAACCCTCAACTACAATACACGTTAAAAAAAAACTGTACCAGTTTATAGAAATAATTTATTGCTTGTACAGGAAATGTTTCACAGAAAATCTAGTGATAAATTTCGTAAGTAAGCAATTCCCGCATCAGTAATTACTGCATATAGATGTTCTGCCGGTGATGGGAGTGAAACATAAGCGTTCAACACCCCACTACTGCAGAGAAGACTCTTGTAGTGGTTTAACGTAGAATAGAGCTCAGCATCAGCTTACGTGACAAGAAGAGAGACACCTGGGTTCGACCAGCAGACTGGAATGAAGGACATAATCAAGAGCACCAGGAAGAGAAAACATAAACGAGGTGGCCACGTCTTTCGTCACTCGTTTCAGAGACAATTAGGGCGGCAGGGTGCACACCAAGGCAGTGGAAAAGAACTAGAGAATGGCCAAGGGCAAGATGACGCGACGATCTGACCAGATACCTCGGTCACACCTGGCCCAGTGATAAGAAGTAGTCGAGGTCAACCACGGAATGCTTCCCCCAACAGAAGTGACAAGGCGCGGATATGGGTTTGACCATGAACAAGTCCTCTGAAAATTCATTTTTGATTTTTTTTTACGTTGATCCCTGTTAAAATCTCTTCTTACTGAACGACGAATACTATGACTTTTTCTATTTTTCTTCTTCTATGTGTCATGTCCCTTCAGGACTTTGGCGATCATGGCTCTCCACAATTTCCTGTTTTTTGTAACTCTTAATAAATATTGTTTTTTTTTTGTTATTTCACTTAATCTTTGTTTCGCCGTCCATTTACTCTAGGTAGATTATTGTTTTCCTCTGTCCTTCTTGCCTTCAATCTGTCATGTGGGCATCGAATTCTCCAGCCTTCTTTCCTCATTACGTGCCTTAGAAATTTCAACTTTCTCTTCTTGGTATTAAGTATAAGTGTCTTTTTTTATTTCCGTTAACTCGAGGGCTTCATCGTTGTTCACATGTTTGTTCCATGGTATTCTCAACATGCTTCTGTAGAACCACATTTCTGTTGCTTCAAGACTCTTCTTCATGCTCGATCCATGGTATTCTCTCTTCCAGATGTCAAGTATAAGTGTCCTTTTTGTTTCCATTTTCTCTAAAACATCGTCGTTGCTCACATGTTCGGTTCATGGTATTCTCATCATGCTTCTGTAGAACCACATTTCTGTTGCTTCAAGGCTCTTCTTCATGCTCGATCCATGGTATTCTCTCTTCCCGATGTTAAGCATCAGTGTCCTTTTTGTTTCCATTTTCTCTAAAACTTCGTCATTGTTCACATGTTCGGTCCATGGAGCATCCATAAGCATCCTTCTGCAGAAGCACATTTCTCTTGCCCCAAGTCTCTTGATCTGTGAGGAAATTGTCCAGTATTCACTGCAATATAAGTGGACTGATATTACATAACTGTTTATTGCTTTTTTCTTTGTTTATAACGAGATTTTTCTGTTTCTTAATACTTTGCTTAGCTTTTGGAAGGCATCTTTCGCTATCCCAACCCGCCTTCGGATTTCAGTGTCGCATTTTTCGCTTTCTGTTAAAACACTTCGCAGATATTTGAATTGTTGCACTTGTTTGATTTTGGTATCTCCAATTTGTAATTTGCATGTGGGGCTCTTGCTTTTTATAACAGGAATATTATATATATATATTATAATATATATTCCTTCAGTAGGAATTCTGGTAATTTCCTTTCTGTGTCTGCTATCAACACTGCCATCGGCATATCTTAGATTGTTAAGATTGTGGTCAACATTGGTGAAACCTTGGAGGACTTTTATTTCTCTCAGAAGCGTCTCACAGTATAGGTTGAATAAGTCCGGTGAGAATATATATATATATATTTTTTTTTTCGCTCTCACGTCGAACTCGACGTATGAGGGTCAGACAAGATCAGTTCCCAGAAACTGAAAGCCACACAGGATTTGATTATAGTGGTGAAGGCTTTGTGAAGGGCCATCCACACTTTTTGGAGGGACGAATACAGGGACCTGGTGCAACGGATGCCACAAGGTCCCCAAACGACCCTCCGCAAGTTTTGAATTTAGAGTTGTCCTTCTCCTAGACCAGTTGCCATCCAAGGCTATAGAACCCAGTCTGTCCTGCTATTTACCCACAGTTGGAGGGAGAAGAAGAGGAGCTCGTCCTACCCATGCATTAGTGGGCGGGAGGGGCTTATATTCAGATATCCAGGTTTCGTATGTTCATCATCAAGTGACTGTATTCTGGCAGGTACATAAGGATATAGAAATGATACTGACCGCTATAAATTTAACTCATGATGAATATACACTGGAGTTTATCATGAAAAAAAAGGCTAAAAAATAACATTTAAAAAAATGAAACGGAAATAATTAAAGGTAAATAAAGGCAGACAGACTTAAAATAACATTTGAAAAAAAAACTTACATATTGAATCGCGAGTAGTGTGGAATAGCGGCCAAAGACTAAAATCTTCGACTTGCCGATGCTAATAAGTCTGATAATGCTCAAATATTTTAGGGAAGATACTCATCCCATGTCGACCAAGAGTAAGGAGTAAGACCTACCCATGGAATAGCTGGGGGGGATTATATTCAGATATCAAGGGTTCGATATTGTAGATAACCATATCCGTCAATACATGTTAGGAGATGTCTTCTTCTTCTTCTTTCCCAAGGGTATTAGCACGTAAGTGAATGTAATGGAATCGACTGGAATTCGAACTCGGCTCTCCGATTCCTCAATCCAAGCCGTTATCCATTACTCCACCGTGCCTCCAAGTGAGAATATATATCATTGTTCATAGAGCACTTTCTAGTTCTCTATATTTGCTGAACTCATTTTCTATCCGTATGCAGGCGGTTTGCTGCCAGTATAGATTGTAGATTAATCTAATATCCTTTCTAAATATGTCAAGATTACTTCACAGTTTCAACGGTTCTTTGGGCAGTACTTTATCAAACGCTTTTGTATGATTCATATGTGTGAAATCATAGATCTGCGCCCCCAAAGTTATGTTGATGGAGGCACAGCAGCTCTACATGCTCACATGGGAGTGGCAGTTTTGATTGCAACGAATGCATGTGAAGAAGCTCTACCCCTATGTTGCCGTGTTGTTTTCTAACCTTCGCGCACGCTTCTTCCCGACGACAAGCCTCCGTTTCTTCTC
The DNA here is from genome assembly GCA_964036315.1 of Acanthosepion esculentum. NCBI lineage: Eukaryota > Metazoa > Mollusca > Cephalopoda > Sepiida > Sepiidae > Acanthosepion > Acanthosepion esculentum. The sequence goes on from OZ038507.1 coordinate 55,564,437, forward strand.
TCGAGGGTAAATCACGTCTCCAGCCCTCGGTGTATATCATGTCCCCAGCGTTAGCGATCGGTGGCGACGTCTTCTCCACCTCTCGATGCCGATGTCCATCGCTCTCATATCCCTTTTGCAAATGCCCTTGAAGTGAAAGTAAGGTCGCCCTCGTGTCCTAGTAGCCGGGTCCCCGTACAGGACGTTCTTCGGAATCATCTCATCAGTAGACTGTTGCTTCCCGTATTTTGCTGTCGCGGTGAGGCGACGCAGGAGAGGCCCTCTCTAGGGTGAAGGCCTGGGTAAGGTTTATATGAGATATCAGTGGTTAATCTCCTCTCCACGCCACCTATGTTGTCCAAAGGAAAGATAGCGTCCAATACAGCCTGGCACCGGCGTTTGCCGCAGGGGTTGCCAGAACGATGTTGTACATCAGACTGTCCTAGGGACCCCCGGCTCCGAATTTGTCCTCAGTGTTTACTCCCGAAAACTTTCTCATGACTGAGTATAGCCGCAAGCCAGCGGAGGTTAATCGATAAAACGTAGCTATACTTCTATTACTTTTACGCAAAATAGATTATTGCCTGGACAACCTCTTCTGTCGATGTCAGCTATACCTGTCCGTGGCTAATTCAGTGGAATTTTCAGGAATGCAACCATTTCCATACGAATGCAGATATATATAATAGAATATATAGTACAGGTAATAGATCCGTTGGTATATTATCCAGGTGGATCTTAGTAATATTAATTATTAAAACTGATTCACAGAGAACTCGATGTATTTATTATAAAAGAGCATATGTATTTTTTACAGCAAAAAAAAAAAAAATTACACCAACATGGGAATAGTCTATTTCAAGCTGGTCTTTACGTAGCTATAATCAGCCCCTAAATCTTAGGGGTTGATGATAGCTGCGTACAGACCAGATTGAAATAGACTATTCCCATGTTGAGGTAATTTTTGTTTTTTTGCAGTAAAAAAAATAATAGAATATATATTTATTTTTATTAGCAAAATCAGGGGCAAGTAACTCTTTTGTAGTAGTGATAACTGCTAAGTCGTCAGATACATCTTAGAATGCGTACTTATTTTTCATTAACAAGATCAAGAGCAAGTAACTCTTTTGTAATAGTGATAACTGTTTTGTCATCAGATACATACTGAATGTGTATTTACTTTTCATTAACAAAATGATGGTTAAGTATTTGTAAAATTCGTTGAGTGAATTTTATATGAGGCGCTACTTATCCTGATCCGAATATAGGGTGGCGAATAAAGAAGAGAGATTATTAAACCGGAAGTGAGTTCTCTCTTGTGAAACTATCTTCCGGCTTCTTGCTTTCCAGCCAAATTTGATTTCCAGAAATGTAAATGCAATGTCAATCGTTATCATCTGTCTTTTTAATTCCTATTCTTTTATTGTTCTCTCTCTTCAATAATGATTTTTTTTATATATCTTTTCACACTCAGTGACCTTTGGATCATAATGGTTTTATTGCCTTGCTTGTGGTAAACTCTTTAAAAAAAAAGAAGTGGCTAAAGAAAATATTTTATGGCAATTCCTCCATGTTTATCTTTTTTTTTATTTTCCATATTGTATTGCTGATATTGTTGTTGTCTCCTTTGGATATGTTTTTGCTTTCATAAGACGCCATTTGTCGCTTAGTTTTCCTGCTACAGTTTCAGTGTCTTTGAAATCGTGTATTTATGGAATTTCAATCCAAGCAAGCCATTTAGTGCATCCTATGGCCTGGGCACGCGCCGTCCGAGACCACATTGAATATCATCTCAGGTGTAATCTAGACTTTTCTAGTACGGTGGCTGCTATGTGATAAAAGCGGTCTGAGGTCAACAATTTCTCCATGACGACATTGCCACTTGTCAATAGTTCACTTGCGCCGCAGTGGTAGTAAGGAGAGACACGGCTACTGCAATGGTGACGTGAAACCCCGAAGAAGAAATATATCAAATAAGCAACCATATCGTAATTCTGCTTGTTTCTTCGTCCCTTGATTGGCTGGTTGGCTGGTTAATTAGCTAACACGTACATTACGCCCTGGCAATACCTAATGCACTATTCCGTTTTGATCGGGAGGAAAGACGGAAAAGACATATTGGAGACAAACCTACCAAGGCTCTCTAGGTTTGACTATATAGAACAAAATTAAATAGAGCAAACATTATTTACGAATTCAAATGTCCATTAAGGAATTGTATTCCTCAAGAATCAACTTTCGTAAATAATTATATAGGCCACACTACAAATCGTTTAACACGCAGATTAACTCTACACTTTTCTGACAATAGCTCAATTAGATCTCATTTAAATATTCATGGAGACCTACCGGACACTATTCGGAATATACTTGTCGACAACACTAATATAATAGCATCATCCACTTGCAAAAAAAGGCTAAAAATAATGGAAGCCTTACTTATAAAAATAAACAAACCAACACTTAATAATATTAACTTTGAACATGGACATAATATCTTGACCGTGTTTTGAAACAAAAAAATGAATCACTTTATAAAACATACACATAACAAACTATTTCTAATTCTAACAGTTGAAATATAATCCTTGATAATGGCTAAATGTATAGCCGAAAGCGCTCGGAAAAAAAGAACATTCGGACAATTTTTATATAATTTATCCTCTGAAAAGAAAAACTTTATTATATATATATATATATATATATATATATATATATATATGTGTGTGTGTGTGTGTGTGTGTGTGAATGTTCGCACGTATATGAACTTTCTATGGTTTATATATAATTTATCATCCTCTCCTCTCTTTCATATGAAAGTCGCATGCTAAGGGTTTGTGTAATTGTGTTCTCTTTCTTTTCGTTGCGAGTTGATTTCGTGAGACATTTTACACTTAAAAATGCCTATAACTAAACAAAGGCAGCTATAAAAAGTTTTGAAAGCAACTTGAATAAAAATCTAACAAAAAAAAAAAATGAAAAATGAAAAAAAAAATGACTTTATAAATGAACCCGGAGAAAACTAAACAGAATCAATCCAAATTAAAATAATATATATCTATATAAATAACTCATAAATTAATTTTGATCCTCACAATAAAAAGGAAAAAAAACAAACTTTTCTAATTACAATATATATATATATATATATATATATATATATATAAAAGTGAACATAGAAGTCAACACTTAGAGGCGACAGTCTGTTTCATGCTAGATGCAATGAAACACACGCTCTATCTCTGATATTGAGCGCTTTATCCCATAAATATAGCACACTTTAAGACTATATTTCTTGATATATATATATATATATATATATATATATATATATATATATATATATATATAAGAAAGAAAGAAAGAAAGAAAGGAAGAAGACGCCCTCTCAGTACCTCATAAATAATAGACTATTCCGTTTTGGTCACGAAGAAAAACGGAAAAGACATATCAAAGACGCTGTTTGGTTTCAGTGAGAAAAAGAAAGGAAGAAACAAAAGGGAACATCTACTTCAGTGAAATTAAAACCTTTTCAATTTTAAATCTTTTCATTTGTACTCTCTTACTTCTTTGAATAATTACCTGCAATTTGGTTAAAATTGTTAGGCCCGGATATTTCACGTGGCAACGGGAAAATTAAAAATATGGAAATTGTGAAATGATTATGGGCACTAATTCAGTGATTTTATTTTCATCGGAAAAGACAGTTTCAAAATAAATCTTCAAGAGGACCAGCTCTAACTAACCCCGAAACCCTCGACTGGCTTCCCCAACCCTTCTGATGTGATGCTGGAGAAGGCTCAACCACTTTTATCAACATTTATTCTTTTTCTATCTAGATAGTGCGAGCGCATGAACCGGACATAAATTCTGATGTCATCAAGTTTGGTATCAGTGGAAAGCTTATTTTATGTACATGCACATACGAAACTCCTCTCTTTGTAACGTCTGAGGGGGGGGGGGAAGAAGTTGCTTTTTATTTATTCTTTTTAACTGATCAACCAATACAAGGCCCAAAAGCCACTCAGGATAGGGGGGTTACTGAATGAGATTGTATGAACGTAAGAGGAGGAAGTAAGAAGTTTACATTATGAGGATAGGTAGGAAAGAAAAAAAAGCAAGGGATTTGGAAATGTATCGGTGGGGGTTAAATGAAATGTTTCTTTCTTTTCATCCTGGTTCATACGAACTAAAAAGAAACTTCTTAGTGTGAATGCGACGAATCATAATGAATGAAAGATCGGAAATTATGACTTCTTGCATACACACACATATCATATATATATATATATATATATATATATATATATATATATATATATATATATATATATATATATATATATATATATATATATAGGATAAAGAACAAGTAGAAAACGTTTATAAATCTAACATATTTCACTTAGCTTCATCAGACAATGAGATATGGAGAAAAATAAATTCTGTTTCTTTTTTTGCGTTTGATTTTTAAGTATATTTCACGTTCCTTTGCCTTGTCAAGCTACATTCGTGTGTATAATTTATATGCGTAAGTATCTAGTTTGTCTATACGCGATTCGGATGATAATATATATTCGTATGCGTGCGTGCGTGCGTGTGCGTGTTTCGTAGGCATTATTTATGTTTCGTGATTATCCGCATAGTGTTTTGGGGACGCTTTTACGTAAACACGGGCTGTGGTGGTGGTAGACAAACGTATGTTAGATTCTTTAAGAATGGATTTAGTAAAGGTTTGTGATGAAATATAGTGTTTTTGACGTATATTTATAGTTGGTAAAATATTTATCAAGATTCCCTCGAAGTATTTTCGACGTAAAGACTTATGTTCTTTTTAAATTAAGGTGGTATTCATGTATATATATCTTTCTTTCTTTCTCTCTCCCCCCTCTCTCTCTCCCTCTCTCTCCCCCCTCTCTCTCTCTTTTAATATATGTCTGTTTTGATAAAATACTGAAAAAGTTTGAGAAAATTATGTTTCAGAAGAAAAAAAAGAACATGCAAAATTAAATGTTCTTACCTATTTATAACTTAATGGCAGCAAGGATTTTAGACACGTGAAAATCAAGCATGTGCGGAAGTTTAAGTATCTGGGAAGTGTTCCGACGGAGGACGGTAGGTGCAACGCTGAGATCCGAAGACGGATTGGGATGCATTCCAGAAGCCTGGCAGAGTACTGCGAAACAGGAGGATTTCTATGGTGACAAAGAAAAGAGTACTGAGCTACTACGTGACATCTGTCCTCCTATACGGCAGCGGATGTTGGACGGTATCCTCAAGGATGAAGAAGAGACTCGAGGCGGCGGAGATGTGGTTCTACAGAAGGATGCTGAGGATATCATGGACCGAGCATGTGAGCAACGATGACGTCTTGGAGAGGATACAAACAAAGAGGAAGGTTATGCTTAACACATGGAAGAGGCAGATGAAATTTCTGGGACACGTGATGAGAAAGGAGAGCCTAGGGGATAGCAGCGTATCACATACGTAGCGGGCTGGGGCAGGTAGAACGTGGTCTGGGGGAGTTGGCAGAAACACAAAACCTATTGAAAGCCACAAGGGATAAGGGGAAGTGGGGGGCCAGGATCACCTACGTCCTGAAAGTACACGGCATATAACATTTTCGACTAAATATCATTGTTTTTGATTCATGCCAAGAAGACTTTTAGACTTTTAATTGGTTTCAGTTCATTCAAAATGTGGTGTTTTGCTAAAATGTGCATTTCCCGTCCTGGGTATGACGATAAACTACATCCGCGTCCTGGGTAAGCTATTATAAATTCGTGGAATTTGATATTAGAATTGACTAATTTTTTTATTACATTTAATCAACTCCTTCTACGTTATTTTAAGTCGAAACATACTGTAAGAATTTCTCATTTTTTTTTTTTTTGAGAAGAAAGATTTTTTAAAAAATAACAATTATTTTCCCAGACATAATCCCTTCTTTTTAACCCATAGCTGGAGGAAAGAGATGGGTTTATATCCTTCCCAAGGGCATATCTACGTAAGTGAATGTAACGGAGCCGACTGGTATTCGAACTCGCTTCTTCAACTGTCATGTAAACAATGAGAAATAAATACATTTGTTATAGTGTGTCGCAAGTATTTAACCGTGTATCAATGAAGCTTAATTTTTTTAAAAATACTCAATATAATTTCTCTTCTGTATTCATTCGTTACGCGTTTAAATTTCACGAAGACATCCGTAGATTTGTGAGTCACCGATTCAACCTAGAAGTCTCTTCCAGTCATGCTAATGAGTTAAGACGTGACTAGGTTTAAAGCTAATTTGATTAAGGCAGCCGATAGTTTTGCAAGTGATGAGCATGCGCAGTATCATTTTAATGTATTATCTTGCATTCGGATATATAATAAGCTGTATAGCGCCACTGAGACGGAGTTAGTATGTGTGGGCAGGAAATGTCGTATTTATAACAGAGCGAATGTTCTTGTGATTAAATGAAGGTCGATAAACGTTTCACTTTATGAGTATTTGTGCACACCAGTGTGCGTGCGTGCGTGCGTGCGTGCGTGTGTCCGTGTGTGTGTGTGTGTGGACGAGTTCCGGAGATGATCAAGGAAAGCCTGAGTGAATTTAATTAAGCATTTCGGAGTTTAACAGGATGTGTTTCTCTGATTACAGAGAACCTTGAGTATGGCAGAGCCGAGCGTCTCCTTATAGAATAGACGAGATTTGAAATCAAGAAAAGGATGAAAAATACGAGGAATATTTATAAAAAAGGTTTGTTTTTCTAATGGAGGCGAAACTGGGGCGCGGCTGTGCAGAGTAAGAAAATCGTTGATATTCGAAATCTAGGAAACGCCGACAACTTCGAAGAATATTTAAAAGAATGCTTGATTTTGTTGTTGGTACTGAGCAGAATGCTTCCTTAGGAAATCGCCGATATTTGAAATCTAAGAAACGGTTAGAAATACGTGAAAGATTTTTTTTTTGATTTTTTTAATTGAAACAAATTTTGATTTTTGTGAAGCGAAATGATTCCTTAGGAAATCGTTATATTCTGTCTTTTTAATTCATATTTTTTTTATTTTAATTTCTCATTAATAGTAGTTTTTCTCATATTGTCTCATTACCTCTTGTGTCCTAGTGGTTTTGTTGCCTTGCTTAGGGCGAAATGATTTTAAAAAATCGTCAGTATTTGAAATCTGGGAAACAGCGACAAATACGAAGAATATTTACGAGAATGTTTTTTTCTGATTGGAGCAAATTTCAAGTTCGCTGAAAGCAAGGGGATAATGCCACTAAGACGCAATGGGGTTACTGAGAGGGAAAAAGAAAGAGAAGACTTTAGAGAGGAGAAAGGACAATAAAAGAACAGGTTTCAGGAAAACAGAAGATGGTGATTGACGTTGCATTTAATTTTTTTAAGATTGTAGGTGGCAGGGAAGCAAGAAACCACAGGCGAGATGTTGGAGAAAAGAAACTATTAGAATAGAACATATGGTTACATCTAGTTCATGGGTCCTCAGCTGGAGTGGAGGTTGGCACCCCGGGGAGAATTTCAGGATTTCAGAGGTTAGGGAAAAGTCTTTTACTTTTCCTTGTTTTTTATTTACAGAATTTGGAACCTATTATGAATGCCAAAAGACTTGTATCACTAAACCATTATTATCTAAAAATATATTACGCGCAAATAACCTAAGGAAAGTTATGACTCCACCTCTTCTCCCCACAGGTATGGATTAATTAGTAAGACTTGTATTCAGTGGAGTAATGGATAGCGGCTCGGATTGAGGGGTCTGAGAGCTGAGTTCGAATTCCAGTCGAATCCATTGCATTCATTTATGTCCTAATACCCTTGGGAAAGGTATCAGTCCTCGTCTCTCCCAGCTATGGGTAAATAGCAGGACAGACCGAGTTCTATAGTCTTGGATTGCAACTGGTGTACCGCAGAAAGAAATGGCAACCTACTGCGGGAAAAAAATCTGCCTCGTACGTCATGTATTGAAAGATACATGATCGCCTAAGCGTGTAATACGCATTGCGCATAACTGACTGACTGTATCAGTAAATCGTTATTATCTGCAAACAAAAAAAACCCTTACAATCAAAAAGTATTTTGTGACTTTAAATAACCTGCAAAGGGGTAACATGCTGTAGAAAACGAATCAACCAAACAAATCTTACTAATTAACCCATAATAGGGCATCAAAAATGGATTCATACCTTTTCCATGGTTAGTGGCGCGAAAGTGAATACAGTGAGTCCCACATATTCGCGGGGGTTAGGGACCAGAACCGGCCGCAAATAGTTAGAATCCGCGAATACTTGTAACCCCCTAAAAGTGCTTGTAAGTACCTATTTTGATTGTTAAAACCCCATATGAGTTAAACTTTGATCCTAAACACTTTAGAAACATTTCAGATCCTTTTAAAAACATTTTTGGTGACCATACGCTTAGCGTAAATTTTCTTTCATACGTACAATAACCGTTCTTAATTACGCATAGATCTATACAACCATGAAAAATACTGTATAAAATATGTGTAACAAGCTATAAAAATATAAAGTTTAAAACATTTTCTAAAAACAGAACTGTGATGATGTCCCCAGATTTAGCATAAGCCACTTTTAAGACCCCAGCCGCAGCCCCTAACAAAGAACAAAGCCCAAGCACTACGCATGTTTTTGCGTTTGTTTTTTACAATGAAAATATACAATTCTGCTAGTTTTTACCATAAAAATGGACTGTTATATGTTTTAAGTCACTTTAATAACAGGGAAATAATACAAGAATATTTTAAATATGTTCTATCGAAAAAATACACGAATCTCGGCTAATAATTTGTACATATGTTCTTCAGAAAAAACAGGCGAATATTCGGCGTTTCCGCGAACAACAAGTACATATATTCTAAAGAAAAATCCGCCAATGTGTGAAGCCGCGTTTGTTGAAACGCGAATAGGCGGGGGATCACTGTATGACAAACCCAAATGAAAATTGGCTCTCCGATTCACAATTCCGAGCCGTTATCCATTACGCCAAACACATATCCAAGCTTACAGCACCTGATATCCCCAAGTGGTCACCCGTCTAGGTACTGACCAGGTTCGACATTGCTGAACTTCGGTGATCGTACGCGAACCGGTGTTTCAACAGGATGTGGCCGTAAGCCTCATTTATAATAGAATGGCTCAAGATCTCCCCGGGGGTGGTCTGACCGCGAGTGGATTCGATGGCCGTGCGGTAACCGGTGTTTCAACTAGATGTAGCCATATGCCTCTATTATAATAGACTGGCTCAAGATCTCTCCGGAGGTCTTCTGACCACGAGTCGAATCGATGGCCGTGCGGTAGCCGGTGTTTCTACATGACGTGGTCTAAGTCGAGGAGATTAATAAGAGTCTGTCGACCTTCTTGATATTCTGCAAGTTTCTGCATTTGTCTGCAACAAGCAAGATAATTGTCTCGGCCCGTGCATGTTAGTCCATCAGTCGATCGATAGATGGCGTGATGTAAGTTCCAACTAATTCACTCTGTGCATTGCTATTTTTAAATCCGTTTATCTTTGTTAGATAATGTCTTTCTGCGTCTATCCTCGATATTAGCGGCTTTTTTTGTATGCCTATTCATCTAATTAAATCGCTTCTTCTCTATCTTACCCAATCTGATCCTATCTGTTACAAATTGAACGCTTTCTCCTTGCGTATATAATGACAAGATGGAAATCTTTTATGTCGAGGCGTTTCGTTCCTTGAGGGACTAACTCAAGGCAAATGGAGAAATTTTATTTAGGATCCTGTATTTATGGACATAGAAAAAAAAAGTAACACTGAGAAAAAATAACGTTATGCTCCAAACAATGGATAAACCACTACCCTGTTCAAAAGAACGAGGAGGTGTGTGAACCGGGCGATAGGCGAACCAATCCTATTGAGGAGGAAAAAAATAATTAAATAATTAGTAAATAAATTTCAGAGTTAAGGCGGAGACGTCAGAAGTGAATTTGAATTAGAGACCGCTCTAAAATATTAAAAAATGTCTCAGCTTTAAGGAAAGGAAAGGAAAGGAAAGGAAAGGAAAACTATGGCTGACGCTAAGTGACCTAAATTTTTGCTATGTTGTTAAATGACAGAGAATTATTGTTGGTGTTGTTGTCATTGATTTTCTTCTCATTTTTTGCCATTTTTCTTTTCGTTATCGCCGAGAGATTTTCAGATATTTCAGAGCGATCTCTCTTACACATTTGTACGTATAACATTTTTTTTTCTCGGTGTTCCTTTTCCTGTGTGCATAAATAAAGGATCCTAAATAAAATTTCTACATTTGCCTTGATAAGATTCTCCACGGAACGAAACGTGTCGGTATAAAAGGTTTTCTTCTTGACATTTCTTTCGTTGTCTTTGCAGAAAAGAGAGGAGTATGAATCGCCTGGTTCACACTCCCGCCTGGTCCTTCAGGAGTAGAGGTTTATTCTTTGTTTCCTGATTAAGATTGGGTTTCTAGTTCCTTCTGAAATTTTTTTTTCATCCTCTTTCACTCCCAATAGCCACTTGCGTCTTAGTAGCATTATCGCCTTACTAGGGGTGAATTGATTAATACAAATAAAAGGATACATATATTTATATCTGAATTTACATATATATAAGCCGAGTTCGAATTTCAGTCGAATTCGTTACTTACGTGCTAATACCCTTGGGAAAGGTATTAATCCTCTTCTTCACCCTCCAGCTATGGGTAAATAGCGGGACAGAGTGGGTTCTATAGCCTTGGATGGCGACTGGTGTAAGAGAAGGACAACTCTGAATTCAAAACCTGCGGAGGGTCATTTGGGCACCTTGTGGCATTCGTTGCACCAGGTCCCTGTATTCGTCCCTCCAAAAAGTGTGGATGGCCCTGCACAAAGCCTTCACCACTATAATCAAATCCTGTGTGGGTGTCAGGCTTTCAGTTTCTGGGAACTGATCTGTCTGACCTTCATACGTCGAGTTCGACGGGAGAGTCGATCATATATATATATATATATATATATATATATATATATATATATATATATATATATCTGTATTTAGCCCATCAAAAAGTGTGGATGGTTCTGCACAGAGACTTCACTACTATAATGAAATCATATGTGCTGGTGTTTGGCTGTCGCTTCCTAGGAACTAAGCTGCGACGGAAGGTCAACCATATATATATATATATATATATATATATATATATATATATATATATATATATATATATATATATATTGGGGAAGTTTTATGACAATGTGTAAATAGTTTACTTGTGGCGCGTTCGTCCTTCAAGACTTCATCGGTTAGTAGATCTACACATGCCAGAACGTCTCTGCTGTACGCATGCATTGTTCTACCAACGTAACAAATTTAGTCAGATGAAGTCCTGAAGGACGAAATGTGCCACGAATAAACTTTTTTCCACCTTGTCATACAATTTACTTTTCTTGATATATAAAATATATATATATATCGCTATCTCCGGGTGTAACAGCAAAATTGTCCAAATCGTCTAACAGCGAAATTGTCCAATTGTTAGGTTAAGCTCTGAACCGTTCTATCTTAGAAAGGATTAAAGATATCTTACTGGAATTCTTGAGCGAGAGACCAGCAAAACTTCATGTAATACCAAAGATGAAATGAAGGCAAGGATTATAGCAACATTCAACAATTTAAGCAAAGAGACAGTCCAGAAGAGTTGCAGGAGATTCCAAAGTCGCTTGAATGCCTTGGTTGAAGCCAATGGTGATTTTATTGAATAAATGTATTCTTTAGTATATCAAGATGTTTTTGTGTAATTTTGGTAAATATAGCTGTTAAAATGAGAAGTCAGTGTTATTTTCATTTTTGCGTACTTTAGACAATTTATCCATCGCACTATATATATATATATATATATATATATATATATATATATATATATATATATATATATATATATATATATATATATAAGTAGATATAAATATATATTGCATATATATTTTGGCGGCATTTTTCATTAAGACATGTCTTATTGAATACTTTAAACAAGTTTTGTCTACCTATTTTATTACAGTAGATAGTTTAAAATATCTATGTTTTAACTAATAGTTTTTTAATTGAAAAAAAAACTCACTTGGACACTTCAAAACTTAGTTACCACCCCTGCCGTTTACAACGTGGAATTTAAATCGTACGGTACATAACCATAGCGTTTTTTCACTTCACAGTTAAAAAAAAATAGCTTCCAGATGAACACAACAATTTTGCTTTAGAAAAAACAACACCCTAATGATGACAATTTACTAATGTCGAAAGTACTCGGAATAAATGAATATGTATCAACATAGTAATTTTCTCTCTTCCTTTAATAAGGATACTAAAAAGTGCCATGTGCAAGGACACATGGCACAGTGGATAAAGGCGTTGTTTAGATCCAGTGACAGGACCCAAAGAGTGTAAGTTCAATACCCGGTTAAGCCAGTGGAGAAATTGGAGAGGGGAATTTACAGGAGATAACTGATAACTGACATCCATTAAACATGGCACGTGGAACTAGAACAGTCTACGCCAGTGAGCGAAAGAAAGGGTTCAGTTCGACATTCCAAACACCTGAAGAAGGCCGGAGCGTACAACGGCCGAAACGTTGTGATAAATATGGCGACAAAGATGAGATCAATAGTCCGAATAATGTAAATAATGTTCATAACACCTAATCCAGACAGATACTAAAAAGTGTATCCGTGAATTTGAGAGGATCCTATTGAAACGAAGTAGACAATGAGACATGTCTTATATATATATATATATATATATATATATATATATATATATATATATATATATATATATATATATATATATATATATATATATATATATATATATTCTGCTTATACGTTATTTTTATACATACAATTATTTAAGTAAATGTTCTGTTTATAATAAACAGCATTAATAATATTTACCGGCCTGAATGTCCGAGAAATATCATAGAAAATATATGTCCTCCGATAGGAATCGAACCTGTATCCTGCACGGAACCATTATATATCATGACTATTCTCTGGCTGCATTCTCTAAGGCCATTATTGGACAGGAAAAAAAGACACCAAGTGTTTATCTCTTCAAACCGTTGTTTTACAACCATATCACTTTGGAACACCGGTTCCGGTGCGATCACCAAAGTTAAGCAACTCCGAACATGTTTATTACCTAGATGGGTGACCGCTTGAAAATACCAGGTGCTGTAAGCTTGGATGTGCAGGTGGTGTAATCGATAACGGCTCGCAATTGCAAATCGGAGGGCCGAGTTCCAATTCCAGTCGGGTCATTATATTCACTTACGCGCAAATAAACTCAGGAAAGTTATGACGCCATCTCCCCCCCACTCCAGCTATGAATTAATTTGCAGCAATGGGTAAAAAGTTAAACCCCAAATTGGGGTCAAAGCACTATGAAAGTGCAAAAATAGATTTTTATACTAAAATTACCAGCAATATATTTTTGGAAAAAAAACTATTACCATAAATATATTTGGCTATCGACAAAAAGTCTATTTACAAAAATACTTCAATGAAACCTGATTTACAAACTGATTTCTTACAAAGAATACATATTCTAGCCATACGGACCTATCCTATAAATCTTGTCGGCATTAAATAACCCATGCAGATGTCCATATGCCATAAATCAAAAGAAACCAAACCAAACCACGAACTTTTCTCGTCTTTTAATACTTTTTTAGCTTTTGAAAGGCATCTTTCGTTAATCGTTGTGCGTTGGTCTCTTTTTTTTTTGTTGAACAACATTCATTCCCTCTTCTTACAATTAATAGTCTTTT
>OZ038507.1:55583222-55608222 GCA_964036315.1 Acanthosepion esculentum
AAGTATGTGGAGAAGGGAAGTGGATAGATCAAGGCAACTGGAGATGACGATTGACGCTTCACTTAAACCGTTGGAGATTGTATTTGTCAGGGAAACAGTAATAGGGAAGGGAGTTCCATAGGCGAGATGTGCGAGACATGAAGCTATTGGAGTAGAAGAGACGTCTACATCTAACAGTTTCGACGGTGAAGGGGTGGGAACGAGATGCCAGCCTCGTAGGACGTATAAATTCATGAGGCCTAGGGACAAGCGAAAGCAATTCCTCGGAGCGATTACCGTGGAAGTACTTGTAGAAAAGACAGAGCGATGCAACATCGCGTCTGTGAGAGAGCGACTGTAGACGAGATGACAGATCAGGGCCAATTACATTGCATATCCGTCTCTGGATCTTATCAAGAACCCTGAGGCAACACGCAGGGGCCCCAGACCATAAATGGCAGCAATACTCCATGCAAGGGCGAATGGTAGATTTATAGACTTGGAGGATCGATTCCGGGGAGAAGAACTTCCTGGCTCGGCACAGGGAACCAACTTTTCTTGCGGTGGATGATGCAACTGATTCGATGTATTTGTTCCATCTCAGATCAGCGGACAGCGTGAGACCGAGCAGCCGCAGAGAGGAGCTCTCTAGAAGTTGGTCCTCGGACATTCTAATGGGATGCAGGGATGGGTCCTTGTGGTGGTTAATGGAGAGCAGTTTTGTTTTAGAGGCGTTAAAGTTGACCATCCATTTCTCTCCCCAGTCCACAACCGATTGGAGGTCCTTTTCAATTTGAGCTGCCAGGTTAATTTTGTCCGCCTCACTAGAGTTGTGTTTGAGACAGGAGTAAATAGTAGTGTCGTCAGCGTAGATACCGACTTGGGAGTCTATGGCGTCAGGAAGGTCGTTTATAAATATGAGGAACAGAGTAGGACCAAGGATGGAGCCTTGAGGAACATCAGCGTTAGTGGGATAGGAGCTGGAGATGAATCCACTGAGAACCATCTTCAAATCCCGGTTTGACAGAAACGATTGAATTAGGTCAAACAATCGACCTGTGATACCATAACCCTGGAGCTTGCGAAGGAGGCCGGCATGCCAAACCCTATCGAATGCTTTGGAGATGTCAAGGGCCACGGCACGGGCTTCGCCGTTATTATGGATAGCTTGGTAGACAAATTCAGTGATGGCCGTAAGCACATCGGCAATAGATCGGGCAAAGCGGAAACCATACTGCTTGTCTGAGAGCAGATCGTGGGATATCAGGTGAGTAATCACTTCGGCGTTGATAATGGCCTCGAAGACTTTGCCGATGAGGGGAAGGAGACTGATAGGACGGTAATTAGAAGGGTTGGAGGGGTCGCCAGAGTTCTTAAAGACAGGAACAATGGTAGAGGACTTCCATCAGTCAGGAAAACAGGACTCCTTGAGGCAGCGGTTGTACAATTTAGAGAGGGCAGGTGCCAGTTCATGTGCGCATTTCTTCAGGACAATGGCTGGTATTCCGTCGCCACCGGTAGCCTTGTGGTGATCTAAGTTAGAAATAATGCCCAGTACCGACGACGGGGTTATGTGCAAGCCGTCCAGGAGGGCCTCAGTTCTGGGAGGGAAGTCCGGCAAGGGTACCCCAGAAGAGTCAAGCGTAGAATTGGAAGAAAACTTCCGAGCGAAGCATTCGGCCTTGTCGGCAGAGGTGGCCAGGACCTCAAACTGATTGAACAGGGGAGGAATGGAGGGTTTGTTACTATTCAGAACACTCTTGCAGAGGCGCCAATAGTCCTTGGAGCCAAATTTGCGGGATGCAATACGTTCCTTCATCCGAGCTGCAAATAGTGACTTGGCATCGTCGAGGGTACGCTTACACTCATTGCGTGCAGAGGTAAATAGACGTCTGTGGGAGTCGGACATATCACTACAAAAACGGTGGAAGAAGTGGTTCCTATGGGTAATGGCGGCTGAGCAAGCAGCTGTGAACCAGGGGGAGGAGCGAGGTTTGACCTTGAATTTCCTGGAGGGGATGAAAGCTTCGATACCGGCTTTAATCCAGGAAGAGAACTCAGAAGCACAATCATGAGTGGGGAGCTTAAATATAGCATCCCAGGGGACATCGCGGAGGAAGTCCCGAAACGAGTCCCAGTCAGCCCGTTGGTAGCAGAATGTGGTTTTGGTGGTAGGAGGCTCTTTGCAGGGGGTGGGGCTGAAGGAGATACTAACAGACACGACAGCATGATCGGAGTTACCGATAGGACAGAGCTGCGTGGCACTACAAGACTCAGGGATGGAGGTAAAACACAGGTCGAGGAGTGAGGCCTTACAGTCACGATTGTAGGAAAAACGCGTGGGGAAATCGATTATCTGGGTGAGGGATTGAGAGATTGAAAAGTTGAGAGTATGTATGCCAGCGAGGTCAGTGGTAGCGTTCTTTAGCCACTGGTTGTGATGGGCGTTAAAATCACCAAACACAAATATGTGAGCGTACGGATGGACAGAGAGGGCCCTATCTATGCTGTCAGAAATGACATCGAGTATCCCACAGTCCTGAGAGGATGGAGAGCGGTAGAGGAAGAAAAGATAGCTTACAGCATTGAGAAGAGATAGCCGGAGATCCGGCGATTCGAGAGAGGTCTCTCTAGCCAGAGGGAGATTGTCCTTGACGTAGACACCCAGGCCGTGCATGTGGGTTAGAGAGTCTTTTCTGAGGAGAGGGAGGTATCCAGGGATCGAGAGATCAGAGGAAGGGATAGAGGAGTCAAGATTGGTCTCACACAGGGCGAGTATATCCGGGCACTTAGCAATGAGGAAAGACTCAACGCTGCAGAAGTTGGTTCTAATGTCACAGATGTTGGAGGAGATATTTAGAGGTTTGGGTGATTTTTGGAAGGCTGGTTTAGGTTTGTATTTTTGGTTTTTGTTATTCATGTTGGTAATTGGTTTTGGAAAAAGAGAAGGCCTGAGTTAAAGGAAGCCGACGGTTGACACCCATGACGCGGACAGAGAGGGGGTTTGGCACAGCCTGATTCATAATGTGGCCTCAGGGTTGCCCACCGGAGATGACTGCAGGGACACCTATTCATGCGCGACATGGCACTACAGACACTCCGATATTATGCAACTGTTGATCAGAGCGGCCGCTCAAGACGCTACGCAAGAGTTATATATATATATATATATATATATATATATATGTGTGTGTGTGTGTGTGTGTGTGTGTGTGTGTGTGTGTGTGTGTGTGTGTGTGTGTGTGTGTGCAGGTATGCAGAAAAATAGGAAGGAACACGTTAGGTAAATAATCCGGAGTTCCTTAGTATTTTTGCTTTTATTTTCAAAAAGACAGTGCTCCATACAGAAGTAGAGCTTATATTATAATATTTTTTTTAATATGATTCCTTCGCTACATAAGAGTTCTCATCTTTCAAACGCGAGAGCCGAGACCCCTAATATAATTTTTGAAATTAAGTTGAATTAAGGTGATTCCCAAATTCTCGCTTGACGAGGAAGCGTGACCAGACACCTTAATTCAACTTAATTTAAAAAATTATATTAGGGGTCTCGGCTCTCGCTTTTGAAACATGAGAACTCTTATGTAGCGAAGGAATCAAATTTTAAAAAAAAATATATTATATATATATATATATATATATATATATATATATGAATAAGAACAAAAGAAAAAGTTGTCTTAGCCGGTGTTTTGTCCTCTGTCTTTATGAAGTTTTTCCTTCCCTGGAGAGTCTATAGCTTTATAGCGAATTTCTCTCTCTCTCTCTCTCTCTCTCTCTCTCTCTCTCTCTCTCTATATATATATATATATATATATATATATATATATAGATAGATAGATAGATAGATAAAGAGAGAGAGGAGGAGGAGGATTGAAATTGAAAATATACTTAAAACAATGATCCGAGACAGACACTCTGGAGCTGATGATAGCCGCGTAGGGACCGGCTTGAAATAGACTATCCCATCTTGGGGGAATTTTTTTTTTTTTTTTTTGCTGTAAAAAATGCATATCCTCTGTTATAATAAATATATCGAGCTCTCTGTAAATCAGTTTTAATAATTAATATTACTAGGATCCACCCGGATTATATACCAGCAGAGCGATTACCTGTAAAATATATATATATATATATAAAATGAAATGAAGAGGTTATAATGGTTCCAACGAGAGAAAAGCGTGTATATTAAAAAGAAGAGAGGTACCGCAAACTTTTTTGGTTGTAATGTGGGTTTTTGTTTTTTCTTTTTTATTAAAAAATATTATTCTTTATTTTTCATAGTTTTACATAGTTTTACAACACGTGTTTCTGGTCTTACGACCGTCTTCAGGTAAAGGGTGGAGATTTCCACATATTATTAAAAATAATTATTAAAAATAATTAATTTTTTCCTTTATGCTTTTCAATGTTACATCTTCTCTATATGAGACATTCTCTGTTTTTGTGTTGGTCATTCCAATGTCTTTCTTTAAATGGTAGTGAAGAGTTCTGAGGGAAGGGTCATAAAACAATTAAGGTTGGTTTGAGAAGTGATGAATCGGGTTGTCTTATCTTTTAATGTTTTAATGACCCCTGTGTGTTCTTAGATCCCTTAGATCTATTTCCGTTTTCGTGTGTTCCTGTCAGCATGCGTGTATATATGTGTGTGTACATTCCCCCTGAATACATACACTGTTTCACTACGAAGAATTAGTAAACACACTTGTACACATACACACACACACAAACATACACAGACACACACACACACATACACATGCACACACGTATATTGTCCCACCATAAGGAATCTGTACAAACGCACACACACTCTCATACACAAACACACACATTTTTTTCCCAAGTTACACGGAACCAGCACGCACACGCACACACACACACACACATATACATATATATACGCATATACATACACACGTATTTCCTAAGTTGTGTGGGGTTTGTGTGAGTAGCTCCCCTGCTTTCGCCAATATGCGTGCATATACACGCATACATACATATACACACACACACACATATACATACACATACACACACATACATACATACATACACATACATACATATATATATATATATATATACATATACATATATACACACACATATACACACGCATACACACACACATACATACACACACATACACACATATGCGTACATATATACATTTTTCGTGTTCCACAGATACCCGCATGTGAGCTTGCGTGCATGTATAAGAGCGGTTTGATCACTGTATTTGGTCACCATGTGTGCATGCTGTGTGCTTTTGTGTGTGGGGTCATGATCTATTCAGTTCCGGTTTGAATTTATTTATGAAATTTTTTTCCTGTATTTGTAGATAGGAATAATTGTCTGTTTGGTATATCGGCATGATATTAAATTTACCCTGGTTACATTCAAAAATATGTTGTGAAACAAAAAGTTTTCTGTTGTCCGGCAACTTTATGTTGCTTTTGTGTAGGGAGACCCTGTTGTTCAGTTGTTGGCTGATGCCTATATATGATTTCCTGCATTTTGTGCATTTAAGTACATAAATCACATTTTTGGAGTTGCAGTTTAAGTTTTTGTTTATTGTGAACGTTGTTTTGGGGTTTTGAAAAGTGTACGAGTTTCCTTCTATAATGATGTCACAAACCCCACACCTTTTTTTGTTGCATTTTGTGACTCCCTGTATTGTGTGTTGGGTAAATTTAGATGAGGTTAATATGTGTTTTAGGTTTTTAGATTGGCGTTTACTTTTGATTATTTTGGTTGTTTTTATTATATTATTCAGTTTATTATTCTTGCTAAGTCGGTCTAGATTTTTGGTAATTTTTGTGAATATTTCTGGATTGTTTTTGTTGTATGTTGAGACATATGCTATAGTTGGCTCGACATTACGTTTCTTTTTATTTCTGAGTTGGTCTAGAGGGATTTTTTTTGCGAGTTCAAAACCTTTGTTTATTAGAGTTGTGGGGTAGCCTCGTTTTTTTAGAGTTTTGTGTAGTTCTTCTAAGCGGGTTTTTCGGAGGTGTTTATCAGTTACTATAGTACAAACTCTACGTGCTAGGGAATAGGGAATAGATTTTAGGCAGCTTTTGGGGTGATGGCTCTTGAAATGAAGGTATTGTTGGGTGTCTGTGGGTTTGTGGTAGATATCTGTGATTATATGGTTGTTTTTATTTCTAATGAGTATATCTAAAAATGGTAATTCGTTAAAATTATATTCTTGCGTGAATTTGATTTTTGGGTGTAAGTTTTGAAGTAGAGTATGAAATTGGTTAATGTCGCCCCATGAGGATTTCCAAAAGATGAAGCAATCATCTAAGTATCTTTTCCAAGATTTAGTGAACTGGGCTTTTATATTTGCCCCATATATTTGTTCTATCTGTTCATAGAGGTTTTCTTCTAGGTAAGCTAATGTTAGGGTGGCATATGTTGGAGCCATTTTTGTTCCCATTGCTGTACCCAGGGTTTGGATATAATTTTTATTGTCAAATTCAAAGGTGTTATTGTTTAAAATTAGATCTATACTATTGATAATGAACTCTTTAGTGAATCTCGGATGTAGTGTTTCTGGATGTTTTTCAATCCAGAATGAGATTGCTTTCTTTCCTAGTTCATGGGGTATGTTGCTGTATAGGCTACTAATATCAAAAGTTGCCATAAGAGTTCCCGGATCCACCTTTTGTGGTATGTAGCTAAGGAAATGTATATCGTCTCTGATATGACTTTTAATTTGTTTCGTATATGGTTGTAATATTATGTCTATCAGGTTACTTAGTTTACTAGTTGGACAGGCTGGTCCTGCTACTATTGGTCTGAATGTAAGGTCACTGGGGTTTGGGATGCTAATGTATTCAGATTTTTGTGTCTCTATAGCTGCTTTTATTTCACGTGATTTGTGAATTTTAGGTAGTCCGTAGAAATTGCTTGTTTTTGGTATAAAGTTTATTAGGAAATCCTTCTCTTTTTTTGTTAATATTTTATTATGTGTTGTGCAGAGTTTTGTAATTTTTGATATAATGTTTTTGTCTATGTTAGTGTCAATTAATTTGTAGTTATTTCTATCCTCTAGTGTTTCTAGAATTTTTGTTTTATAGTATGTTCTGTCCATGATCACTATGGCGCTGCCTTTATCTGCTTCTTTTATAATTATGTTATTATTTTTTCGGATGTTCTCTAAGGCTAGTCTTTGTCTGTATGTGAGGTTGTCGAATGGTTTGGATTTTTCCTCTAGGTTGAGGTTCCAGAGTTTTTCGAAAAACATATTTAGCTCACTGGTATTGCTATTTTTGTTTGGGAAGAAATTAGATTTATTTTTTACTAGTGACTCATCTGTAGTATTTTTGTTATCATTAAACATTTCTATCAGTCTCAGTTTGCGTTCAAATTCCTTAAGGTCTTTTTTTAGGTCTGCTATATTGCTTTTTGGAGCAGGGCAGAATTTTAGGCCCAATTTCAGTAGGTTGATTTCGTCATTTGTAAATGTGTATGTGGATAGGTTTATTACTTTGGGTTTTGTGTCATCTAAACTGGTTTTTTTGTTCGGACTGGGGCTTCTAAAAAATAATGATTGTTTCTTTTAATATATCTTGGGTTTTCTAAAAGATATTCTCTCCCTGTACATTTTGAGTTTTCTTGCCAGTGGGAATTTTTTTGGGGGAAATTGGGGTTGTTGTTTCTCGGTTGTTCTATATAGGTGTGTTTGTTTTTGTTAGGGGGCACGTTCCATACGTTTTTAGATTTGTTGTATTTGTATGGATTGTATGTGGGTTGTGTGTAGAACTTTTCGGGGAATTTTGGTTGTACTTCTGGATACAGGTAATGGTTGCCAGGTTTGGTTTGTTGTGCTAGGTGGTATTTGTAAGTGTTGGGTTTGTGAGTGTGTGTGTATTCTGATCTTTGTCTGTTTGTGTTACAGTGCGGTGGTCTGTGCAGGTTTGTTTTTGCGCTGTTTGGTGTATGTTCATAAATGTATTTGTTATGTGCGTGTGTTTGTGTGCGCTGGTAGTATGTATTATGCTTCCTACCTTGTGGATATGTTTGCATATAGTAGAATGGGTTAAGATATGTATTATGTGAGTTTGTTTTTGGATGTGTTTGCGTATGGTAGAATGGGTTATAATGCTTACCTTGCACGTCTGTTTGTGTGTGGTAATAGGTATTTGGGTTTTTGACTCTGTTGGGTGGTTTTCTCTGTATTTGCTGGTGGTTGTTTTGTGTTGAGTATTGTGTTTTTTGGTGAGTCTGGACTGTTTTTTTTGGTTTTGTCTCATTTTCCAATTTTTCTTTTTCTGGTAGTGCTTTTAACCAGGTTATCTTCCTTTCCAGGATATTCAGAGATTTTTCCTCCTCTTTTTTACATTTCGATTCCCATAATTCTGACAGGAATCGGTGAGTTTCTTTAGGACATAATTCCTTGATTTTTGTAAATAGTTCGTTATCAATCTCCGTATATTTCTTTGTAAAGTGTATTGTTTTGTCTTCTTGTATTTCAATTTGGGCCTGCATTTTTGTTAGGCTTAGTGTGTTTTTTATTTGTTTTTGTTTCTCCGTGTCTTGTGAGTTAATTTTTTCGCGGAATTTCCTTGGAATAAATATTTCCTCCATTTCTATGAAGGATTTGTATATTTTTGCTGTTTCTTTATTTTTGATGGCATTGAAATATGCCAGTTTCCTTCGATTGAGCAGATTGTTCCACATTCGGAGATTCCGTTTTTTCATTCTGTACGCTTCATCTTGGATGTGTGATTTTTTAATATTTTCCAGGTATTCAAACTGTGTTTTGACATGTTCTATTAGTGTTTCTGTGTTGCAGTTGTGTTCCCTGGTTTGTTGTGATGTGATCTGTAGGAGAATAGCTTCCACATTTTTGTTCAATTTCTGTATTTCTTCCTCCAGTAGTTCCTGTTTTTGGTTGGTAATTTTGAGTAACTCAAGTAGTTCTTCCATGGATTTCTTTTCAGTTCGCGGCATTCTTTCGTTGTAGTTATATAAAATGAAATGAAGAGGTTATAATGGTTCCAACGAGAGAAAAGCGTGTATATTAAAAAGAAGAGAGGTACCGCAAACTTTTTTGGTTGTAATGTGGGTTTTTGTTTTTTCTTTTTTATTAAAAAATATTATTCTTTATTTTTCATAGTTTTACATAGTTTTACAACACGTGTTTCTGGTCTTACGACCGTCTTCAGGTAAAGGGTGGAGATTTCCACATATTATTAAAAATAATTATTAAAAATAATTAATTTTTTCCTTTATGCTTTTCAATGTTACATCTTCTCTATATGAGACATTCTCTGTTTTTGTGTTGGTCATTCCAATGTCTTTCTTTAAATGGTAGTGAAGAGTTCTGAGGGAAGGGTCATAAAACAATTAAGGTTGGTTTGAGAAGTGATGAATCGGGTTGTCTTATCTTTTAATGTTTTAATGACCCCTGTGTGTTCTTAGATCCCTTAGATCTATTTCCGTTTTCGTGTGTTCCTGTCAGCATGCGTGTATATATGTGTGTGTACATTCCCCCTGAATACATACACTGTTTCACTACGAAGAATTAGTAAACACACTTGTACACATACACACACACACAAACATACACAGACACACACACACACATACACATGCACACACGTATATTGTCCCACCATAAGGAATCTGTACAAACGCACACACACTCTCATACACAAACACACACATTTTTTTCCCAAGTTACACGGAACCAGCACGCACACGCACACACACACACACACATATACATATATATACGCATATACATACACACGTATTTCCTAAGTTGTGTGGGGTTTGTGTGAGTAGCTCCCCTGCTTTCGCCAATATGCGTGCATATACACGCATACATACATATACACACACACACACATATACATACACATACACACACATACATACATACATACACATACATACATATATATATATATATATATACATATACATATATACACACACATATACACACGCATACACACACACATACATACACACACATACACACATATGCGTACATATATACATTTTTCGTGTTCCACAGATACCCGCATGTGAGCTTGCGTGCATGTATAAGAGCGGTTTGATCACTGTATTTGGTCACCATGTGTGCATGCTGTGTGCTTTTGTGTGTGGGGTCATGATCTATTCAGTTCCGGTTTGAATTTATTTATGAAATTTTTTTCCTGTATTTGTAGATAGGAATAATTGTCTGTTTGGTATATCGGCATGATATTAAATTTACCCTGGTTACATTCAAAAATATGTTGTGAAACAAAAAGTTTTCTGTTGTCCGGCAACTTTATGTTGCTTTTGTGTAGGGAGACCCTGTTGTTCAGTTGTTGGCTGATGCCTATATATGATTTCCTGCATTTTGTGCATTTAAGTACATAAATCACATTTTTGGAGTTGCAGTTTAAGTTTTTGTTTATTGTGAACGTTGTTTTGGGGTTTTGAAAAGTGTACGAGTTTCCTTCTATAATGATGTCACAAACCCCACACCTTTTTTTGTTGCATTTTGTGACTCCCTGTATTGTGTGTTGGGTAAATTTAGATGAGGTTAATATGTGTTTTAGGTTTTTAGATTGGCGTTTACTTTTGATTATTTTGGTTGTTTTTATTATATTATTCAGTTTATTATTCTTGCTAAGTCGGTCTAGATTTTTGGTAATTTTTGTGAATATTTCTGGATTGTTTTTGTTGTATGTTGAGACATATGCTATAGTTGGCTCGACATTACGTTTCTTTTTATTTCTGAGTTGGTCTAGAGGGATTTTTTTTGCGAGTTCAAAACCTTTGTTTATTAGAGTTGTGGGGTAGCCTCGTTTTTTTAGAGTTTTGTGTAGTTCTTCTAAGCGGGTTTTTCGGAGGTGTTTATCAGTCACTATAGTACAAACTCTACGTGCTAGGGAATAGGGAATAGATTTTAGGCAGCTTTTGGGGTGATGGCTCTTGAAATGAAGGTATTGTTGGGTGTCTGTGGGTTTGTGGTAGATATCTGTGATTATATGGTTGTTTTTATTTCTAATGAGTATATCTAAAAATGGTAATTCGTTAAAATTATATTCTTGCGTGAATTTGATTTTTGGGTGTAAGTTTTGAAGTAGAGTATGAAATTGGTTAATGTCGCCCCATGAGGATTTCCAAAAGATGAAGCAATCATCTAAGTATCTTTTCCAAGATTTAGTGAACTGGGCTTTTATATTTGCCCCATATATTTGTTCTATCTGTTCATAGAGGTTTTCTTCTAGGTAAGCTAATGTTAGGGTGGCATATGTTGGAGCCATTTTTGTTCCCATTGCTGTACCCAGGGTTTGGATATAATTTTTATTGTCAAATTCAAAGGTGTTATTGTTTAAAATTAGATCTATACTATTGATAATGAACTCTTTAGTGAATCTCGGATGTAGTGTTTCTGGATGTTTTTCAATCCAGAATGAGATTGCTTTCTTTCCTAGTTCATGGGGTATGTTGCTGTATAGGCTACTAATATCAAAAGTTGCCATAAGAGTTCCCGGATCCACCTTTTGTGGTATGTAGCTAAGGAAATGTATATCGTCTCTGATATGACTTTTAATTTGTTTCGTATATGGTTGTAATATTATGTCTATCAGGTTACTTAGTTTACTAGTTGGACAGGCTGGTCCTGCTACTATTGGTCTGAATGTAAGGTCACTGGGGTTTGGGATGCTAATGTATTCAGATTTTTGTGTCTCTATAGCTGCTTTTATTTCACGTGATTTGTGAATTTTAGGTAGTCCGTAGAAATTGCTTGTTTTTGGTATAAAGTTTATTAGGAAATCCTTCTCTTTTTTTGTTAATATTTTATTATGTGTTGTGCAGAGTTTTGTAATTTTTGATATAATGTTTTTGTCTATGTTAGTGTCAATTAATTTGTAGTTATTTCTATCCTCTAGTGTTTCTAGAATTTTTGTTTTATAGTATGTTCTGTCCATGATCACTATGGCGCTGCCTTTATCTGCTTCTTTTATAATTATGTTATTATTTTTTCGGATGTTCTCTAAGGCTAGTCTTTGTCTGTATGTGAGGTTGTCGAATGGTTTGGATTTTTCCTCTAGGTTGAGGTTCCAGAGTTTTTCGAAAAACATATTTAGCTCACTGGTATTGCTATTTTTGTTTGGGAAGAAATTAGATTTATTTTTTACTAGTGACTCATCTGTAGTATTTTTGTTATCATTAAACATTTCTATCAGTCTCAGTTTGCGTTCAAATTCCTTAAGGTCTTTTTTTAGGTCTGCTATATTGCTTTTTGGAGCAGGGCAGAATTTTAGGCCCAATTTCAGTAGGTTGATTTCGTCATTTGTAAATGTGTATGTGGATAGGTTTATTACTTTGGGTTTTGTGTCATCTAAACTGGTTTTTTTGTTCGGACTGGGGCTTCTAAAAAATAATGATTGTTTCTTTTAATATATCTTGGGTTTTCTAAAAGATATTCTCTCCCTGTACATTTTGAGTTTTCTTGCCAGTGGGAATTTTTTGGGGGGAAATTGGGGTTGTTGTTTCTCGGTTGTTCTATATAGGTGTGTTTGTTTTTGTTAGGGGGCACGTTCCATACGTTTTTAGATTTGTTGTATTTGTATGGATTGTATGTGGGTTGTGTGTAGAACTTTTCGGGGAATTTTGGTTGTACTTCTGGATACAGGTAATGGTTGCCAGGTTTGGTTTGTTGTGCTAGGTGGTATTTGTAAGTGTTGGGTTTGTGAGTGTGTGTGTATTCTGATCTTTGTCTGTTTGTGTTACAGTGCGGTGGTCTGTGCAGGTTTGTTTTTGCGCTGTTTGGTGTATGTTCATAAATGTATTTGTTATGTGCGTGTGTTTGTGTGCGCTGGTAGTATGTATTATGCTTCCTACCTTGTGGATATGTTTGCATATAGTAGAATGGGTTAAGATATGTATTATGTGAGTTTGTTTTTGGATGTGTTTGCGTATGGTAGAATGGGTTATAATGCTTACCTTGCACGTCTGTTTGTGTGTGGTAATAGGTATTTGGGTTTTTGACTCTGTTGGGTGGTTTTCTCTGTATTTGCTGGTGGTTGTTTTGTGTTGAGTATTGTGTTTTTTGGTGAGTCTGGACTGTTTTTTTTGGTTTTGTCTCATTTTCCAATTTTTCTTTTTCTGGTAGTGCTTTTAACCAGGTTATCTTCCTTTCCAGGATATTCAGAGATTTTTCCTCCTCTTTTTTACATTTCGATTCCCATAATTCTGACAGGAATCGGTGAGTTTCTTTAGGACATAATTCCTTGATTTTTGTAAATAGTTCGTTATCAATCTCCGTATATTTCTTTGTAAAGTGTATTGTTTTGTCTTCTTGTATTTCAATTTGGGCCTGCATTTTTGTTAGGCTTAGTGTGTTTTTTATTTGTTTTTGTTTCTCCGTGTCTTGTGAGTTAATTTTTTCGCGGAATTTCCTTGGAATAAATATTTCCTCCATTTCTATGAAGGATTTGTATATTTTTGCTGTTTCTTTATTTTTGATGGCATTGAAATATGCCAGTTTCCTTCGATTGAGCAGATTGTTCCACATTCGGAGATTCCGTTTTTTCATTCTGTACGCTTCATCTTGGATGTGTGATTTTTTAATATTTTCCAGGTATTCAAACTGTGTTTTGACATGTTCTATTAGTGTTTCTGTGTTGCAGTTGTGTTCCCTGGTTTGTTGTGATGTGATCTGTAGGAGAATAGCTTCCACATTTTTGTTCAATTTCTGTATTTCTTCCTCCAGTAGTTCCTGTTTTTGGTTGGTAATTTTGAGTAACTCAAGTAGTTCTTCCATGGATTTCTTTTCAGTTCGCGGCATTCTTTCGTTGTAGTTATATAAAATGAAATGAAGAGGTTATAATGGTTCCAACGAGAGAAAAGCGTGTATATTAAAAAGAAGAGAGGTACCGCAAACTTTTTTGGTTGTAATGTGGGTTTTTGTTTTTTCTTTTTTATTAAAAAATATTATTCTTTATTTTTCATAGTTTTACATAGTTTTACAACACGTGTTTCTGGTCTTACGACCGTCTTCAGGTAAAGGGTGGAGATTTCCACATATTATTAAAAATAATTATTAAAAATAATTAATTTTTTCCTTTATGCTTTTCAATGTTACATCTTCTCTATATGAGACATTCTCTGTTTTTGTGTTGGTCATTCCAATGTCTTTCTTTAAATGGTAGTGAAGAGTTCTGAGGGAAGGGTCATAAAACAATTAAGGTTGGTTTGAGAAGTGATGAATCGGGTTGTCTTATCTTTTAATGTTTTAATGACCCCTGTGTGTTCTTAGATCCCTTAGATCTATTTCCGTTTTCGTGTGTTCCTGTCAGCATGCGTGTATATATGTGTGTGTACATTCCCCCTGAATACATACACTGTTTCACTACGAAGAATTAGTAAACACACTTGTACACATACACACACACACAAACATACACAGACACACACACACACATACACATGCACACACGTATATTGTCCCACCATAAGGAATCTGTACAAACGCACACACACTCTCATACACAAACACACACATTTTTTTCCCAAGTTACACGGAACCAGCACGCACACGCACACACACACACACACATATACATATATATACGCATATACATACACACGTATTTCCTAAGTTGTGTGGGGTTTGTGTGAGTAGCTCCCCTGCTTTCGCCAATATGCGTGCATATACACGCATACATACATATACACACACACACACATATACATACACATACACACACATACATACATACATACACATACATACATATATATATATATATATATACATATACATATATACACACACATATACACACGCATACACACACACATACATACACACACATACACACATATGCGTACATATATACATTTTTCGTGTTCCACAGATACCCGCATGTGAGCTTGCGTGCATGTATAAGGGGTTTGTGACATCATTATAGAAGGAAACTCGTACACTTTTCAAAACCCCAAAACAACGTTCACAATAAACAAAAACTTAAACTGCAACTCCAAAAATGTGATTTATGTACTTAAATGCACAAAATGCAGGAAATCATATATAGGCATCAGCCAACAACTGAACAACAGGGTCTCCCTACACAAAAGCAACATAAAGTTGCCGGACAACAGAAAACTTTTTGTTTCACAACATATTTTTGAATGTAACCAGGGTAAATTTAATATCATGCCGATATACCAAACAGACAATTATTCCTATCTACAAATACAGGAAAAAAATTTCATAAATAAATTCAAACCGGAACTGAATAGATCATGACCCCACACACAAAAGCACACAGCATGCACACATGGTGACCAAATACAGTGATCAAACCGCTCTTATACATGCACGCAAGCTCACATGCGGGTATCTGTGGAACACGAAAAATGTATATATGTACGCATATGTGTGTATGTGTGTGTATGTATGTGTGTGTGTATGCGTGTGTATATGTGTGTGTATATATGTATATGTATATATATATATATATATATGTATGTATGTGTATGTATGTATGTGTGTGTATGTGTATGTATATGTGTGTGTGTGTGTATATGTATGTATGCGTGTATATGCACGCATATTGGCGAAAGCAGGGGAGCTACTCACACAAACCCCACACAACTTAGGAAATACGTGTGTATGTATATGCGTATATATATGTATATGTGTGTGTGTGTGTGTGCGTGTGCGTGCTGGTTCCGTGTAACTTGGGAAAAAAATGTGTGTGTTTGTGTATGAGAGTGTGTGTGCGTTTGTACAGATTCCTTATGGTGGGACAATATACGTGTGTGCATGTGTATGTGTGTGTGTGTGTCTGTGTATGTTTGTGTGTGTGTGTATGTGTACAAGTGTGTTTACTAATTCTTCGTAGTGAAACAGTGTATGTATTCAGGGGGAATGTACACACACATATATACACGCATGCTGACAGGAACACACGAAAACGGAAATAGATCTAAGGGATCTAAGAACACACAGGGGTCATTAAAACATTAAAAGATAAGACAACCCGATTCATCACTTCTCAAACCAACCTTAATTGTTTTATGACCCTTCCCTCAGAACTCTTCACTACCATTTAAAGAAAGACATTGGAATGACCAACACAAAAACAGAGAATGTCTCATATAGAGAAGATGTAACATTGAAAAGCATAAAGGAAAAAATTAATTATTTTTAATAATTATTTTTAATAATATGTGGAAATCTCCACCCTTTACCTGAAGACGGTCGTAAGACCAGAAACACGTGTTGTAAAACTATGTAAAACTATGAAAAATAAAGAATAATATTTTTTAATAAAAAAGAAAAAACAAAAACCCACATTACAACCAAAAAAGTTTGCGGTACCTCTCTTCTTTTTAATATATATATATATATATATATATATATATATATATATATATATATATATATATATATATATGAGAATAAAACAAAATGAAAACTTGTCATTGGCAACGTATTTCGTCTTCTGATGGATTTTATCAAAGCAAATGTAAAGATTTTATTTTGTAACAAGTATTTATGAACAGAAGTGTAAATGGTGTTATCACAGCACTGGCTGCATACATGGCTACGGAGCCCAGTCCACCCCATTGTGCTAGATTGGCCCGGCAAGAAGTTTTACTCGCACTTTTAACCGGTATCCTACTTGATGTCGAACCACCTTACTCAGTAGAAAATCCTGTCGTGGGAACCGGTTTAGTTGCCGCTGAACCAACAATGCAGCAGTTAGTAGTAGGTCGCATGATATGATAGATTAATAGATTAGTAGTTGTAATTAAAGACTACAAAGAAAATAATTACCTTCTCACAGTGTCATATATATCTGTTAATGAATATGGTATGTATAAGAATAGGAACAGAAAATGCCTATAATAATTAAAGGCCTGCGTATGATAGACATGGTACATTACGAAGATCCCATGCCAGCCCGTGTTTACAAGAGATTCACCAAATTGCATTAAGTTGAATGCTGATCTACTCAAGAGAATATTAGCAATGTAAAAAAGATATAAGAAAATATAAAGAATGCACAAGCATCATTTAACATTGTACAAGCAGAATGCTTATATTTAAAACTGTCAGTTATACTGTTTCTCGGGATTGTATTAAACAAAGGGAGATAATATTATTATTAATATTATTATTAATAATAATAATAATAATAATAATAATAATAATAATAATAAGGGATTGTATTAAACAAAGGGAGATAATATTATTATTAATATAATAATAATAATAATAATAATAATAATATAGATCACAGAACATACTTTCTTATTGACATGGTAGTCCCTGCAGATTGTAATGTATCTTTGAAGATCTTAAAAAAAAAAAAAAAAAACTATCCAAATACAAGGCTCTTGAAATGGAAATTTAAAAAATGTGGCACATGAGTATATCAGTAATCCCAGTCATAGTTGAAGCCCTCGGATTGATTAGAAAAGGTTTCAATAGACTCAGTAAAGGGATTCCTGGTAGCCCATACCTTAAAGGAATATAAAAAAAATTATACTGACAAGCACAGCTAACACATTACGAAGAACTTTACCCATGGAAAATATGTGTGATATTGTTTTGTTTTTTTTGTTTTTTTTTTCTGGTTTTTTACAAAATGATCTGTGGAAGATGCCATTTCTAAACTTAGGTCTCTGGTTGGGACCTGGAAGGAAATGTGTATACAACAGAAATCAAAGGAAATAATAATAATAATAATAATAATAATAATAATAATAAATCTTTAAGAAAATTGTATGATTCGGAACACCAAAGTCATAAAAACTGAACCTGCTACTTTGAGAGAAAGGATCTGATTCATTCTGCTATGCTCTGTCTTTACGAGTGTCAGATATGACGCCCCAAAAACTTTAAGGCCTTGACAGAATTCAAAAGCATTTACACGGCCTTGTGGGTGGTGAATTATTAGTTAAAAAGGAAAAGGAGGAAAATTATAAAGAATTAAAGCAGGAAATATCACATTTTCTTAAAATAAAAAATATATAAACTATGACATTATTTGACTAAAAAGCTTTTAATTCCTTAATAACATATTTTTTAATTGTTTAATAAGATATGTTTTGGACACTATTGTCTTTAGAAAATGAATAATGACTTTTTACAGGAATTGTTTGTATTTTTTCAATTTTAATTCTAATAATTTATTAAGTATTAAATCATTTAAAATTCTGTATTAATTTCTAGTGGTGAGGTGATATTGTTATTAAGTAAAAACTATAGTTAC
The DNA here is from genome assembly GCA_964036315.1 of Acanthosepion esculentum. Taxonomy (NCBI): domain Eukaryota; kingdom Metazoa; phylum Mollusca; class Cephalopoda; order Sepiida; family Sepiidae; genus Acanthosepion; species Acanthosepion esculentum. Next base: position 55,601,453 of record OZ038507.1, read on the forward strand.
TAATCATAAATGGTAAGGCTTACTACAATTCAGCGACCCCCAGTATTTTAAAAAGAATTTCAATTTTTTTTTGTTTTTTTTTTTTGCGTGTGTCTACACGTGCCGAATTTTTTAAATACGGTTGTCCATACACAACATTATCAGAAAACAAGAGCGGTAACTATCGTAAATTTAAAATTTATTGGTAATTTTCTAACATTTCCCCAACAAGCGTCTTCGTAAGAAAGACTATAAAGTCATAGTACAGAAAATTCAATAAAATATTAGAATGTTTAAAATATTTAAATTTTTAAAGATTACTGGGCAGCAAAAAAAATATTTTCCCCTTATCTAAGTTTCACAATTGTCAGATTATCGATAAATGTGTCAATACTTCATAAAAACAATTACCTCTGTGCTAAAAAAAAATTCTTTTCTGCGATATTTTAAACTAAAAGTTATATTTGTTTTAATTCAGATAAAAGTTTATATCGGTTAATCTTTTTTAAATAATGTTTCAGAGAAAGTATATTTTATTTTTTGAAAGATTTTTAATAAAGAGAATTATGTTGTGTTGACAGATTTGTCAATATTGCCGATTTTAGCAATTTAAAATAGATCATTCCAACTAATATAAATTCGATTTGAAACACATCAAAGTATTTTGCACATTGGAAACATTAAATTTAATCTATTAGCGTGGAATTAAAACTAAAATAAAAGCTTCAAGAAAGATTTTTCATTTTTAAAAAGTATTTAAACCTTCGGTATCGCTTCTTGTTTTTTTTTTTGTTTTTGTTTTTTGAGGTATCTATTTTTATGAAAATAAATACTGGCAGAGTTAACCTCATCTCACTCATAAAAAAAAATTATAGTTTTCTTTTTCTGCTTTAGCCCATATATCTTCAAGCCCACCCATATCCACCTGGTCATAAAATGTTACCCGACAAGTGGCGCCGCTTCTTTAACATCAACTTTCTAAAAGTAGCCTCCCAAAATAGCAGAAAGACTCTACAACGGCCTGCGTGGTTTCGTTTCTCTTCTCAACCCCCATCTCGACTGACTTCCATTTGTACGTTATATTTTTTTTTTTTTTTTTTTGCCTTCTGGAACAACTAAGCTTTCTATATTTACGCTTTTCATTTACACGGACTGTGTTTCAGACAAATTATTTCCTCTCTTGATTCTAACTCCATCTGAAGCCGTACTTGACGAGTTGTCTCCCTTGTGCATGAAAATTTCTCTATAATATTTAACTAAAAATACCCTTGGAAATTTCACGGTTTGGCTATTTGAATTTTCTGATCAATAAATAATTCTAAGGTTAATGATTGAATAAGATCTGTGCGAGTTCCACGACCATAAAATTATCGTGAAAATTTCCATGTCGCGTCATTAAATATTTGAACTTAACTTTAAATAAATATTGTAAAGCAATCATACGTATGAATGCAGGTCTGTGGGGTTACTCCGCTTACTTTCCTTAAAAAAAATGCCACTAGGGGAAGTTCTCTAAGCCTATAAATAGGCAGTGATATTCTGTCACTCTCTCTTTCTCCTATTTTACCCGGAGACACTAAGATGTAGGTTGTACGTAGATAAGAACGCTGCCGCTGAGGGTCGTTGGCTTCCTTTGGTTATCTGTTGGGTAATGGCTAACGAGGCTACTATGGTTATTCATTACTACTGAATAGTGATTTTGATCTTCAGTGGGGGGCCCGGACACTGTTCGGAATGAAATTATTCAATAACGATTAATATATCAGAAAATCATCGAACAAATTAGCTACTTTTTGTTATTTAAGACAATTTCTTCTTTTTTTTCTTCTTTTTCTTTTCATCTCTTCTTTTCCTTTTATTTTCCTTCTATTTTTTCTTCTTTTTCTTCTTTTTCTTTTCATCTGCTTCTTTTTCTTTTCATTTTCTTTTTTTCATCTGTTTCTTTTTTCTTTGTCTTTTTCTTCTATTTTTTCATCTTTTTTCTTCTTTTTCTTTTCATCTGCTTCTTTTTATTCTTCTTCCTCTTCTTCTTCCCTTTCGTCTCCTTATTTTTCGTCTTCTTTTTTTCTTATTCTTCTTCCTCTTCTTTGTCTTCTTCTTCGTCTTCTTCTTCTTCTATTTCTTCTTTTTCGTCTTCTTTTACGTCTTCTTTTCCGTCTCATTCTTTTTTCTTCTTCTTTATCGTCTTCGTCTTATTATTATTATTGTTTCGTTTCGTCTTCTTTTTCTTCTTTTTCGTCTTCTTTTTCTTTTTCGTTTTCTCCGTCTTCTTTTTCGTCTTTTTTTTTTCTTCTTTTTCGTCGTCGTCTTCTTCTTCTTCTTCTTCTTCTTCTTCTTCTTCTTCTTCTTCTTCTTCTTCTTCTTCTTCTTCTTCTTCTTCTTCAATTAACATTAAACTTTCCCTCTGATTATCATTTCTTTCTCTCTCTCTCTCTCTCTCTCTCTCTCTCTCCCTCCCTTGCCAATATAACTCCCCTGTGTATATCACATTTATCGATATGACGTCTATACATTCACAAAGGCGTCCACATGCAGACAAAACTGTCCTTCCACGAGGGTCTTTTCTTACAAGCAGACTTTTTCTTCTTTGTCTTTTTCTTCTTTGTCTTTTTCTTCTTTTTCTTTTCATCTGCTTCTTTTTATTCTATTATTTCATCTTTTTATACTTCTTTTTCTTTCTTCTTTTTCTTCTTTTTATTGTGTGAGAAGGCATTAAGTCAACAAAGTGACGCTGGGGTACAAATATACAAAGTATTACAGACCCATCATGGCCTTCAGTCTGATAAAAGGGTAGTAAATATATGATCCACAGCCACATGTGTGTAATATAGTAACATATATATATATATATATATATATATATATATATATATATATATATATATATGGTGGACTCTCCCGTCGTTTTCGACGTATGAGGATCAAACATCTCAGTTCCTAGGAACCGACAGCCCAGACACCAGCACATATGATTTGATTATAGTGGTAAAAGCTTTGTGCAGAATCAACCCCACTTATTGAAGGGTCGAATACAGAGACCTGTTGCACTATGTGTCACAAAGTCCCCAAACAATCCTTCGCAGGTTTTGAATTCAGAGTTGTCCTTCTCCTTGACCAGTTGCCATCTAAGGCTATAGAACCCAGTCTGTACTGCTATTTACTCATAGTTGGAGGGAGAAGAATAGGGTTAATACCTTTCCCAATACGTTTTATATTACTGACATTGGGAAAAACGTTCATGAAAGTATGTTTTTAAAAAACATCCGATTATACATTTTGCCTATTTGGCTTCACCGAATCGAAGACGAAAAAAATGTGTTGCGTGTGTATGCGTTTGTGTTTGTTTAAAAGGATGAAATCTTATATTTGACCAAAGCTGTCGTTACTCATTACTAAAACAAAGAAATAACGAATGGTGGAGCCTAACAGGCGAAATTTTCTTTAGCAGTACCGTGTTCGTACTTTCTGGCCGTGTTCGGAAACTAACAAAAACTTCACTAAGAAGGAGATTACGATTACAAAAAAGTGGCCTCTCAACACAAAAAAATAAAACAAAAAATATATTATTAATCCTCATTACCCCCAGAAAGTTACCCCCTCACCTTGAAAATGCCTAAAATATTATCCGAATATTAGCCAGTGAAAAACTTTGAACATAACGTCATGGTTCGCTGTTATCCGCGCGGAAACCTATCTACCGTGGATAACGTGGTTCTACTGTATTTATATACAAAGTAACAAGTAAATAATATATATTCAAAATATGCGCATCCAGTTTTGTATAAATGGAATTTGTTTTCGTTTGTCACTAGATAATAATTTGCAGGTGTTTTCGATGATTTTCCGCCAAATTGATAAAAAGATGAGGCTCTCTCTCTCTTTCTGTGTGTGTGTGTGTGTGTGTGTGTGTGTGTGTGTGTTTATAAGTGCCCGAGTGTATGTATTTGTGCTTGTTTGCATGCGAGCCTATGCGTTTGAGCGAGTATGTCTGTATGTGTGTGTGAGAATGTAAGTTCGTATTTCGCATATGTGTGTTTATGCGTGCACATGCGCCTGTGTCTATGTGCGTGCATTGTGTGATTTATTGAGTGTAGCTTATGTGCGGCACAAGGTCAAAAGTATAGAACACGCAGTGAGTATTGAACTCATTACTCAGTAGTGAGGTTTTTCTCGTCTGAGTCCATCCTTCACATCTACAAATCTACCATTCGTCTGTGCATTGAATATTGTTGCCATATATGGACTGGTGCCCCCGCTGTTCTACCTCGGGGTTCTCAACAAAATCCAAAGACGGATATGCAATGTCCAGACCGGTCCTGACTTGACATCTCGACTCCAGTCACTTTCTCACATACGCGATGTGGCTTCGCTCTGTCTTTCCTATAAATATTATCATGGCAACTGCTCTGATGTGCTTTTTTCACTGGCGCCCCGACTGCATGAATTTAAGCGGGCTACTAGGTTGGCATCTCGGTCCCAGCCTTTTACTGTCAAAACAGTTAAATGTAACCGCCCCTTCTACTCCAACAGCTTCTTCTCTTGCACTTCCCGACTGTGAAACTCCCTTCCTCTTACTTGCTACCATGATAATTAGAATCAGAAATTTATATGTAATGTCAGTCTTCTGATGCCTTGACCCCTGTTCTTCTTTTTATCGATTTCTCAGTCCCCTCTGTACCCAGTCTTTTCTCTTAATTTCACTCTCTGTACCCCCCCCCCTTGCATACTAGTGACACTTCCGCCTTGCTTGCGGTGAAAAGCTTTAAAAAAAATCATCTATCGAGACAAGCTTGCTAACCATACACCATGTCGAAGATGTGAGTGCATGTATGTATGTGTGTGTGAGAGTGTAAGTGGGTGGAGTTGTGTGCATGTGTATGCGCATGTTTGTATTCGCATGTGCGTGTGTATATGTATGCGTGTGTACGGGTGTGAGCTTGTGTGCGCATGTGTCTGTGTAGATGTTTGTGTTATAGCGCGTGTGTGTTTACGCGAGCATGTATTTGTGTGCATGTGGCTCTGTATGTTTGTGCATGCATATATCACTGTGTATGTGCGAGAGTTTAATCGTGTGTAGTTGCGTGCGTGAGTGCTCCTGTGTATGTTTACGCGTGTGCATGCATGGGTATATTTGTATATGTGGGTTTATGTATGCGTTTGTATTCCGTGACATGTGCGTAAGTAAGTGAGTGCGTTTGTGTATGCATGTATGTATGGGCAGGTGTGTGCGCTGCGTGCTTGCCTGTGCATGTATGTGTTTAATTTAATTAGCATTAAATTAAATCTAATAATTTAAATCTAAATTGGAGCTTCATTTATTTTTTCCATTTTGTTATTTTAATTGAGATTTTTGACGAACGTCAGTGGAATTGTAAGAATCTGGTTTTCTAAATATTCAAGGTCTTTATTAACAAAATTCGTTTGTGGTGATTGTTTCTTTCCCATATACGAATAAAGCTAATAATACGCGACCTGAATGAGTTCTTCTTCTTCTACCTCTTCGTCTTCTTCTTTATCGTCTCCTTCTTCTTTTTCGTCGTCTTCTTTTTCTTTTTCTTCTTTTCTTTTTCGTCTTCTTTTTTGTTATTCTTTTTCTTCGTTTTCTTCTTTTTCGTCTTATTCTTTTTTCTTCTTTTTATTCTTCTTCCTCTTCTTCTTCCTTTACGTCCCTTTCTTTTTCGTCTTCTTCTTTTTCTTCTTATTCTTCTTCCTCTTCGTCTTCTTTGTCTTCTTCTTCTTTTTCTTTTTCTTCTTCTATTTCTTCTTTTTCGTCTTCTTTTTCGTTTTCTTTTTCGTCTTCTTTTTCTTCGTCTTCTTTTTCGTCTCATCCTTTTTTCTTCTTCTTTATCGTCTTCGTCTTATTATTATTATTGTTCCTCTTCGTCTTCTTTTTCTTCTTCTTTTTCTTCTTTTTATTTTTCGTTTTATTTTTCGTTTTCTCCGTCTTCTTTTTTTCTTCTCTTTCGTTTTCTTCTTCTTCTTCTTCTTCTTCTTCTTCTTCTTCTTCTTCTTCTTCTTCTTCTTCTTCTTCTTCTTCTTCAATTAACATTAAACTTTCCCTCTGATTATCATTTATTTCTCTCTCTCTCTCTCTCTCTCTCTCTCTCTCTCTCTCTCTCTCTCTCCCTTGCCAATATAACTCTCCTGTGTATATCACATTTATCGATATGACGTCTATACATCCACAAAGGCGTCCACATGCAGACAAAACTGTCCTTCCACGAGGGTCTTTTCTTACAAGCAGACTGATATACGGGATGTTGCTAGGCACGCATTTGCATAGCGTCCACCGCACCCACTTCCTTTTTACTTGATTTCTTGTCTTAAAAAATGTTGCAGATTCACGCTGCTTCTAACCGAAACCACAGTATCACTATCATTCATTTATAGACTTTCATATAATGTTTCATATCTTACTGGAATCTGATTCGTTCAATCTAGTTTTTGGCACAGCAATATGTTTGATATTAACTGTTCCGCACAGCTCAGATTCCAATAGCACTGGACAACAAACATTTACTTTCTGAGTAGTGGGCACAGATTGGTAAAAGGAAATGCTTAAAAATTACAAAAGAAAATCAGTTTAACAAGCAAAAGAAATATCCTTGCCGTGTATTTTTATCATCAGTAATGTAGGCGCAGTTAACAACGAGAAAAATGAAACTCGCACAAATGCCCTTGGAGAAGGCATGAATACTTCCTCCCCCCATTTCAGCTATGGCATCCTCATAAAGCCTAATCTGCTCTTTCAGTTTGACAGAGCAGATTGGGCTTTATAACGTTGGCTGACA
>OZ038507.1:55613222-55625722 GCA_964036315.1 Acanthosepion esculentum
TTGATGATCCAGAGACGGATATGCAATGTAATTGGCCCTGATCTGTCATCTCGTCTGCAGTCACTCTCTCTCTCAGACACGCCGTTGCCTCGCTCTGTCTTTTTTACAAATACTTTCACGGTAATTGCTCCGATGAGCTGCTTTCGCTGGTTCCCAGGTCTCATGAATTTAAACGTCCTACGAGGCTGGCATCCCGTTCCCACCCCTACACCGTTGAAACTGTTAGATGTAGACGTCTCTTCTACTCCAATAGCTTCATGTCTCGCCTATGGAACTCCCTTCCTTATTTCTGTTTCCCTGACAAATATAATCTCCAACTATTTAAGTGTAATGTCAATCGACATCTCCAGTTGCCTTGATCTATCCACTTCTCTTCTCCACATCCTTTCACCTTTCATTCCTATCTGCTCTCGCTCCAAATCTTCTGTAACACCCTTGCTTTGATCGATCCACTATCTTTCTCCTTATCCTCTCCTTTACCACTCCTATCTGCTCTTCCTCCAAACCTTCTGTTACCCCTTGCGTGTTAATGGCTTCCAGCCTTGCTTGGAGTGTTAAGCTTAAAAAAATGTATAAACTGTGTATTGCCATAATTGTCATTGTAAGAGATAGAGGTGTGTTTTCTAATTGACTTCTCCAGGTTCTTGTATTTAAAATAATCTTTCCCCAATCAGGATGTAGGCAATGATAGCTCTCCACAACTCCACTGCCAAGGTTGTTTTGGGGAAATATAATGAGTTGCTTTTCCGTTGCTTTCTCCACTGTTTTGAATTCAGAGCAATATTTCCCCTTTAGGACGAAAAAAATTATGGCTCCCCTTAACTTCTTTTTCTTAAGTATATGCGAACCGTGCATTGCTTTGTGGGGTGGTAGTGGAGTGGCCTTTCCTTACATTCAGATTTTTTAATTCAGAGTTTTACTATTTTAACAGTGGTTCTCCAAACAAAGCTATAGAACTCAGCCTGCTCTGTTATTTAATCCATATATCTGAGGAAAGAATAGTTGGACCTATGCCTTTTCCGGATGGATGAGTATGAAGTGAAAACAGAATATAAGAGCTGGAAATTAAACTCACACCACTGATTTCATTCTTCGTATGCATATATTAGGTTGGTGCAAAAATAATGTCGTTTTCTCACATGAAGTTGAACGTCAAAAAACGACATTATTTTTGCACCAACCTAATATATATTTACATTCTCACGGACTCTCCTCTCTCTCTCTCTCTCTCTCTCTCTCTATATATATATATATATATATATATATATATATATCGTATGCACTAAAGCATTTACATTTGAACTCTTGAACATCGAACTTTAACTTTATCCTTCTGTATATAGGCAATAAAGCTATGGATGAATAGGTTGTTTTTGTTATGCACGTCACCATAATTTTGTGAGGTTTCACTCACATCCTAACTTCAGAAATTAGCTTTGTGTTCGCGCAGATAAAAGCATTCTTGAAAGGAAATAAAACGCACAGAAATAACAGGAAAAGCGTGGTAAATTGTATGTTAATTTCATAGAATTTATTTATATTTTTGTGTGTAGAGGTGCCTGTATTTTTTAGGTTACAATTTTTTTGTGTTACATGTGATAAAAGAGACAAATTATTCCGTGTTGTTACACGTCATATCACAGAGAGAAGTCGGACACGTGTTGCCCGTACCAAGGTTCGTGGCGAAGAGGTTGAATTTAACGACTTTTGGCGGGATGTCCCTATTTCCGGCAGGAACAGTTTTTGTTGCATGCTGGTTGTATATTATTATTTTAAATGTTTCTTGAATTTATTTTGTACAACGTTTTTATGTTATTGTTTTATTTTATTTATAATTTTCATTATTCTATAATTTATTTTATTTTTTATAATAATAATATTAATAATAATATTCCTACAAAGCCACTAAGAAGCAAGAGGTTATTGAGGTTGAGAGAATATGAGAAAAATACACTATTAACGAGAGAGAACAATAAAAGATCAGGAAATAAGAAGATAGGAGATAACGATTGACATTGCATTTACATTTTTGAAGATAAATGTTGATATATATATATATATATTGTGTTATTGTGCATATATATATTGTGTTATTGTGCACACACACATATTATGTTATTGTGCGCATATATATATATATATATATATATTGTCTTAATATGCAGACACACATATATATTGTGTTATTCTGCACAGGTATATATATATATATATATATATATATATATATATATTGTGTTATCGTGCACACACACAGACACATATATATTGTGTTATTGTGCACAGATATATATATATATATATTGTGTTGTTGTGCACACACACACACACACACACATATATATTGTGTTATTTGCATATATATATATATATATATATATATATATATATATATATATATATATTGTATTATTGTGCACTCACACACACACATATATAGTGTTATTGTGCGCGTATATATATATATATATATATACATATATTGTCTTAATATGCAGACACACACATATATATTGTGTTATTCTGCACAGGTATATATATATATATATATATATATATATATATATATATATATATATATATATATATATTGTGTTATTGTGCACACACACAGACACATATATATTGTGTTATTGTGCACAGATATATATATATATTGTGTTGTTGTGCACACACACACACATATATATATTGTGTTATTTGCATATATATATATATATATATATATATATATATATATATATATATATTGTATTATTGTGCACTCACACACACACACATATATAGTGTTATTGTGCGCGAATATATATATACATATAGGCATGTACGAGTACACAAATCTAACAACTGTAAACGGCAGATAAGCAACAACAACCACAATAAATTCAAACGCCGACTGATTCGACTCTATTATCTATGACACTGTTCAGGTCCTAACGTTTATATTTTGGGTTTAGGCAAATCCACTCGGTGTAGCGATTAATTTAAGATTAACTTAAGACGATAAGGATTATTGTTATCCAAGAAACGAAGTTTTAAAACTCGATCACCTTTTTTTAAAGATGCGACACACGGAATATATTTCCATGTCAATGTCGAAATCGATAATGTTTAGGTTTTCACTCTTTCTTCTTCTTTCATATGCCATATTTATGTTTGGACTCGTTCTTCTTCTTTTGTATGCCATGCCATTTCAGGGCATTTCGATAAAAGCTAATTGAAATTATAAAAGTTATTGTTTTAATTGCACTTGAACCCTTGAAGATTTTGACCAATTAAAACCTTAGAAAATGTTACTGATTAAACCCTTGGAAAAATTTACTGATCGAAATCTTGGAATTTGTTACATATTAAACCAATAGAAAATTTAACTGATTAAATCCTAGCAAATTTTACTAATTAAACTCTTGGAAATTTTTACTGATTGAAACCATGGGAATTTTTACATATTAAACCATCAGAAAATTTAATTGATTAAATCCTTGGGAAATTTTACTGATTAAACCCTCGGAAATTTTGACTTGCAGATTTAAGCTATGCCTAGAAAAACATTTTGGGCACTCTAACGTAGTGTAATGATTAGCTAGCTTGTCTCGCTAGTTCAATTGCGACTGATTAGTGTGTTCGATCCTCATTGGGTGCCCCATTCTTTCAGGCTTGTGCGACGTCTAAGCTACGCTTCGAAAACCATAACAAAACGTTCACTGAGCAATATATTTTGATTGATGATCAGTGAAGTAAACTTTGTCGCTACAATCCTCTTTGTGAAATTCACGGATAAAAGAAACCTGCCTACAAATTACGGAATTGACGAACAAAACGCTGAACGCCATAAGCGGTGTAACGTATCGATTTCAACCAATCGTTTTCAAGCAAAAGTTGATTGTTGACGTGAAGACCCGAACGCTAATTTTTGTGCAATATCAGACGAGAAATGACTATTTTTCGATTATTAATAGATCTACGAATTTTCTGTTGTTGTTTTATTCATTGTGGCATGATTTTTTTTCAAAAAGATGAAAAATTCATCTTTTTGCGTCATTTATGGTTGAATCGATAGATTCCAATGCTGATAACGATACTTACAGCATTGATTCATAAAATGGTAAAAAAGATTAACATTATGCTTTACAAGAAAAAGACGCCATTTTTATTACTATTTCTTTGAACACTGATAAGCATAGAAGTAAAAATAATAATCACATCAAATATGGCGGCGGTCAGATAACAGTGAAATTCAGGGTAAAATTCTGAGATACAAGTCAATAATATGCGATCAATTGTGAAGTGTCACACAAAGTCAACAAGAATAAGAAATCAATTTTGTACTGGATGTTCTTACCCGGAATGCACAGTTACGTGTCTAAGGCGTGCATGTTTGCATTTTTGGCAAGTTCATTTCCTATATAAGATGGGGTGCTGAAAAGCTTTACTGACGACTTCACTTCTCAAAATGTTTACAAGGCATATTTGTTTGTCTTTTGAAGCCTTTTTGAATTTTTAGCTGATTATAAAAACTAAAACTTATGCAAATATACGCACACACACACACAAACATATACATATACAGATATATATATGTATATACAGAGTGTATCAAAATACTTTTTACAAGCTTTTGGATGCGGGTACCTAACACCGAAACAAATTAAAAATGGGGATCCACTTTGCCTGGAGTCAGAGAGTTTGACGAGCACAGCTGGAGACGAATCTCCAACTGCAGGATATCTACCAACCGCCTCACGCGGTCAGATGTGGCACAAGACTGAATTTAATGTGGGATATTCGAGCCCGTAGGCTCGGCCAAAAATTCCCCGCAGACCCCGTAAAAAACGGGGTCGAGACTCTGCCCTTCGACATAGGGGATCCTCTCTGTCTGGAAGGCAGAGAGTTTGACCAGCACAGCTGGAGACGAATCTCCAACTGCAACATACAGTATTTACTACTGTATTTATGTGAAGGGGTCATATCCATTATCGTTCGTAGGCATGCTACAACAATATATATAAATTCGCTTGATGAGGAAATGGAACTAATGTCTTTGGTTTAATAACAAAATTAAATTCAGGGGCTTTAGCTTCCATTTCTGAAACATGGTCATCACTGTGTAGCGGTAAAACCATATTTTAAATCTATTAATTTATAATATTAATGCTCTGTAAATTTAAATTTACATAGAGCACTATTGTGTAAAAATAAAAATATCTATAAGAACACCGGATTTTATATCTTACTGTTCTTTCCTTTTTATTTATATATACATATATATATATATATATATATATATATATATATATATATATATATATATATTGGGATAAAATAGAGATCAAATATGAATTAGAATCCGACACATGATAGGATTTGTTCCTTATTCGATCACAAATGCGCCCGATCTTTCAGGAGTAATTGAGATTGAATAACCTTGAATGAACTTCTTGAATATTTATGACCTTGAAAAAAGCCTACGACTTTGTGTTGATCATTCAGGCAAACATTTCGAACATCTACGGTTATCGTTCAGTTTGTACATGAATCATTATAGTTAAATAAATTTCTTCCTGAATTTAACTCTTTTTCTTTTACTGGGTACCCTGTATATGACGCGTGTGTGTCTAGTAGGAATTATTTACGTTTGTTGATCGTCCTCATCTTGATTTAGGGCAGGGGTCACCACACGTGGCGGGCCAAGCAATTTTCAATGGCACGCAGCCGCAAATGATATCACGATGTCCGAACCAATAACTACTACAACGCAAAGAAGGTATTTAGCTGTTTCAAAATTGCTCACTCGTTGGACTCCCATTAATAATAAAATTTTAAAAAAACACTTTTAAATCAGTTTATTTCTATTAATGTGGTTTGCATATTATTGTATATAAAGGGTGTCTCAATAACTTGAACCGATTTTAAATGTGAATTAAGTTTAAGCGTCTAATGATTTTTTCTTTTTCTTTCAGATTTAACAACTTAGGTCTTTGCCAATTTCAACCACGGAAAGATTAACAATCAAACAACGTGTTAAATTTATCGAAGCCTATTACGAAAATGGATGTTCAAACAGAAATGCGCACTTCGCGATTTTTTTTGGTCAACATAATCGACCAACTGAGAGCGCAATTGGAAACGATGTAACGTTGTTGTGGAGAGGTTCAATTCCTGCGCGCGGTGACGAATAGAGGGGTCTGGATTTTCAGCCACATTCTCGTGCACTGCAGTAATGTTTTCGGCAGAACGGCGTAAACGAGCACACAATGGTGCTTTCACATCTGCCACTGACCCAGTTTGTTTGAATTTACGAACAATTTTTCTAAAATGCACTCTTGAAACTTTAACACGTTGTTTGATTGTTAATCTTTCCATGGTTGAAATTGCCAAAGACTCAATTTGTAAAATCTGAAAGAAAAAGAAAAAAAATCTGCATTTAACCTAATTTTTCTTGTGTTCGTATAAGTGTTTTCTTTTCTGGGCGTAAAGTTGTAAGAACGACCCCAGTCGAGCAGAACAAGAAAATTAAATTATTTATTCACTATAAAAATATTAAATCATTTAACCTTATCATTGGCAACAACATCTCACCGGCACGATCCAAATTACAGAGAACCAATATTATTTATGAATTCACATTTCCTTAAAGAACTGCCTTCTTGATCAAGCCAACTTCACGAATAATTATATTGGACATAACACTACATGCCTATCGAGAAGACTCACATTACATTTCTCTAACCATAACTCAATTAGAACTCATTTAAACGCACATGGAAACCTACCAGGAGCTGCTCGGCTTGGAGGCCTGGATCAGAGCGTAGTATCTGTTCGCAGATCGCTCGCTTTGTCGGCCTTCTGGCTGAGAGCTTCACTTGATACTTACCTGGTGTAGGGATTCGTCCCTGCGCTTGTAGTATCACGGCTACGACTTGCTTGGACCGGCTTCCGGCCTGGACCAGCTATGACAAACCAAGACTAGCTATGACCAGCTATGACCAGCTTGGACAAGCTAAGACCAGCTATGACGAGCTTAGACCAGCTCTGACCAGCTTGGACAAGCTAAGACCAGCCAAGACCAGCGGTCCGGGTGAAAACACTCGGGTCTCCACGTTAAAAACCGACCTTGTGTCACAACCTGACTCGGGGGGGGGGGTAAGTAAATACCTGGAAACCTACCAAACTCCCTCTGCAACATGTTCATAGAAAATAAAATTATAATAACCTCATTCACATGTAAAAAAAAAAAAAGGCTAAAAATAATAGTAATGTTTCTGTTTTCTAATTCTTCCACGCACAGTACCCCCTTGTGTCTTGGTGGCTTTACAGCCTCACTTAGGCTGAACACGATTAAAAAAAAATCTACATGTCCAGTTAAAAAAAACAACAAAAAAAAACATCCCTGATAATGGCTAATAGAATAGCCGAAAGCGCTCGGATATAAAGAACATTCGGACATATGTTTCACACTAGAAAAAAAGATACTTAGACGAACACAAGAAAAATGAATTAGAAAGCTTAATCTTGCCAGTTATTTTAATGAAACTTGTATAAAAGAAGGATTGCTGCCGAAATATACAATTTGACGATATTGAAGGTTTTTAAAGCTATTTTCGATTTTTTAATGTATATTTCTTCTTGAGATAAATAACGCGTGTTAATGTCTGAGTGTGTGGTGTGCATTCTTTTAAAATCTAAAACGAACATTTAAGCAGTCTTCCTCTTCTAAGGCAACGCAGGCGTAAACTTTGACTCGCTGTTAACTGGATTTTCCCCTTGGCACCTGACATTTACGATAATTTATGCCCATGTCAAAAAAAAAAACATTTGCCTATTTACTCATAAAATAGATTATCGGCGAATAGGAAGCTGTAGTTAAGTCCGTTTATAGCGCAAAAAACATCTAATCTTCATCCATCAGGCGAACGTGAATATCTGTCAAGCGGATTTTAAGATTTCGTAGAAGACAAAGCAATATTTTTGACGGTGAAAGAAAGATTTCGGCTTCTACTGAGAAAAAGGAAATTGTACTCGGTGGCATACGCTTGATGCCGCCAATACAGTTTATTGCTTTTTTTTTTTTTTTTAAAAACATCTTTCCTGGGACAAAATAATCAATAAAGACATTCAAAAGTGGTTTCAATCTTCAGGAGCAGGATACGTGTTTTTGTTTCATTAATCTCTTCCGACGTGCAGGTAACATAAGGGTTACTATCGAACACTTTGAAAAAGGCATGTATCAACAGTTTCTCCTCCACACACACACACACACATACACACACATACACACACACACACATATATATATATGTAATATGTATGTATATATATAAATATATATATAATATGAATGTATACACACACACACAAACATATATATAATATCTATGTATATATATATAAATATATATATAATATGAATGTATACACACACACACACATACACACACACACACATACATATATATATATATATATATATATATATATATATATATATTTGTATGTGTGCAATTCCTATACATATTTATATAATATATTTGCGCGGTACTTATTGGAATGCTCTCAATATCACTGACAGAGCTAACATACTTAGTTGTATTAATGTGAGTTTGTGACTCTCTATCTACTCATAAATATAGCATAGCCTAAAACTATATTTTATCGTATATATTATATATTATTATTATTATTACTTCAAACGTTTGTTTTAGTGGATACTCGTGTTTGAAATAGACACCCTGCTTTTTCTTATTTTAAATAGTGTGCATTACGTCTATCGACCTGCTCACTCGTGAAAATTTGCTAAAAAAAAATAAGCGACCCCGACAGGATTCGAAACTGCGTCCTCCTTTGCAAAGGAGGAACTACCGTCTGATCAGGCGTGCTTTCACAGCTCGGTCACGAAGAGCTTCACAATAAAGCAAGGTTCTATTTTCGCCTTTGGAGCACATTTTCTCGCTCAGATTTACCCGAATCACGTGTCTGCTCAGTTTTGCATCTGAAACGTAAACAAAGCAATTTCTAAAGAATTAGTGGATCTTATTTTTAATCCGAACGGTTGTCCACTAAAAAAATAATTTTTTAAAGTAATAAAAATGTCGCATTAAAAATAAATTCATTAGTTCTTTTCGGTATTTATGCTGGTGACACAACCATTTTCGCTTGTCTCAATTGTAACTCTTGTCAGTTCGATGAAGGTCAAAAGTGACCTAAGGTCTGCTGTTAACTGGGGCAAGAAATGGGTTGCTAATTTTAACGCCTCCAAAACGAAACTGCTCTCTATCAGTAATCTGAGAGATCCCTTTCTGCACGGCTGATGCTAACCTCCAGGAAAGTGACTCGTTGCGCCTTCTTGGTCTAACGTTCTCCAACGCTGACATGAAATGGAAAGATTATTTTGTATCAATTGCTAGATCTACTGCTAGGAAAGTAGGTTCACTGTATCGTGCTGGGCATTTTTTTTTCTTAGAAGAATCTATCTTGCATATTTATAGGTCCATCTTTCGTCCATGCTTCGAATATTGCTGCCACATAGGGTGTGGTGATTCTACTCGGTATTTAGAGATTCTTGATAAAATTCAAAGAATCTCCAATGTTATTGGTGCTGACCTGGCATCCCGGGTTTAGTCACTTTTCCACTGACTGCTCTAATGTAACTTCTCTGTATCTTTTCTATAAATACATTCATGGAAATTGTTCTCATGAACCTTGTGATATGTGCCTAAAGGTGTATCACGCATGGCACATAACTGACTGATACATTATACTTATATATTTTTTTTATTCTTTGCTTATGTTTATTTTTTTTTATTATGTTTTTCTTGTATGCAAACAAATGTCTACTCTTTCGAAGTTAATGAATGTAAAAATTGTTCAAAAGGTTGAACGCTTTCGGTTAAACTGTTAGCAATTTTCAATTATTATTATTTTGCTTGTTATACATAGCTGACCACTCGTATTCGAGGATACCCGTCTACTAGGACGGTTAGCTAATCCCTGTTGCAGACGCTTGCTCAGGAGCATTTGTGTTTGTTTAATACCCACAGAGCCCACCTGTGGTTTACATTGCAACTATGCTGAGCAGACCTTAGTTACAGTTACTGGTAAAGAGCGTGTTATCTAGCGTGATTAACAATTTGAACAAAGCCAGCACACACAAACCCTCGGTCACGATAACTTGTGACACCGTGAAAGGGTTCCGTCTACCAAATCGACCATGGTGAGATTCGAACCCGGATTTCTAACCACTCGGACATATTTTGTTAGATAGATAGATAGATAGATAGATAGATAGATAGATAGATATGAACAGACTGAAATAAATATATAGACAGACAGATAAGAATATCATTAGATAGATAGATAGATAGATAGATAGATAGATAGATAGATAGATATGCATAAAATAAGATGTGAACAAATAGATAGATATATACATAGGTATGAACGTACTGGTAGATATATAGATAGACAGATAGATAGCTATCCATAGAATAAAAGAGATATGAACAAATTTATACACACATATATATATATATATATATATATATATATATATATATATGTATATATATATAGATATAGATATAGATATAGATATAGAGAGATAGATAGAGAGATAGATAGATAGATAGATAGATATGAACAGCCTGAGATAGACAAATAGATAGGAATGGCATTAGATAGATAGATAGATAGATATGAATAAAATATGATGTGAACAAATAGATAGATATATAGATAGATATGAACATACTGATAGATAGATAGATAGATAGATAGATAGATAGATAGATAGATAGATATGTATAGAATAAGATTGATAAGAACAGACTAACATAGATACATAAAAAGAAATAATATACGATTATTCTTATCTGATCGTGAGGAGAATTAACACTGTGAAACTCCTAGTCGATCCTAGATTAGAATCGTGAACTTATTTATTGACAATAATTCTTGCCCTAGATATTTATGGAGTGCTCTTATTGACAAAGGTTTGCTTCCCTTGACATACATTAAATTATATATAATTTTACATATATCAATAAATTTTATGATATATATATATATATATATATATATATATATATATATATATATATATATATATATATATATATAGAGAGAGAGAGAGAGAGAGAGAGAGAGTTTTCATGCATGCTATATGTATAGTCTAAAGTGTTCATTATTAGAGTTACGGCGTACGTACATGTAAATATAAAAGTGAACACTGGGGTCAACACCTAGCGGCGACAGTCTGTTTCATGCTTAAACGCAATGTTTTTGTTTTTTTTTAATAAACCGTTCCATCATATTGGTTCCGTATTTTATCATTTTCAATTTCAGCGCAAAGCTGATTACATAAGTAGAATAGGTCAGAGGTTATGAGCAATAATTCGTTAGCATATACCAGGCAAATTTCAGAAAGGAAATTTGAAATTTTCTCGGTACTGAGGCAAGCGCACGCTGATTTTTACATTATGGTCAATATATATTTAATCCTTTCAAATATCCCTCTGTAGGCCGAATGAGTAACTGTTAGGTTTTAGTATATATATATATATATATATATATATATATATATATATATATATATAGATATATGAAGAAAGAACAGTAAGATATAAAATCCGCTGTTCTTATAGATATTTTTATTTTTACACAATAGTGCTCTTTAAAACTGTAAATTTAAAAAAAATAAGTTACTCCAAAATTCGCTTGACGAGGAAATGGAACTAATGTCTTTAATTTAATAACAAAATTAAATTCGAAGCTTCCATTTTGGAAACATGGTTATCACTGTGTAGCCAAAAAAAACATATTTTAAATCCATTAATTTATAATATATATATATATAATGCTTTCTAAGTATATCTGGGAAATAAAAAACAAAATACACACCACACCAAAAATATCTTGGAAAATAAGGAAAAAATCATCAGCCTACAACAACCTATCAAAAACTTGCAAACTTTGCTTGGAGGAAAAAATAGCTATCATTACCTTCCCAGATCAAAATAAATTATTAAATAAAAGATCCGAGCTAATCTCAAAATGTAGACATGAAAACAAATTTTTACTACGTAACTTAAAATAGAAAAATAAATAAATATATAAACAAACAACAATAAAATAAGCAAAATAAACTACTCCAAACAAATCACAAAACCACACCTGTTAGAATATGCGAAATAAAATCAAAACAAAAGAACGGACGAAAGTTATAACTGTTATACAAATAAAAATAAAAATAATAAGCAAAACAATTTGACCCAAATAAATAAGCGAACAAGCGATTTCCGGTAAATGGCGGCCATTATAGACTACCAACAATAAGCTATATAAACAAATTTTTACTACGTTAACCAAAAACACCGATCAAAATAAAAGAATAAATAAATAAATATATAAGATAAAAAATAAAAATAAAAATAAAAAGACAAACAAAAAAACAAGCAAAATAATTTGACATAAATAAATAAACAAATAAGCGACTTCCGGTAAAA